>OY747095.1:8298264-8508869 GCA_963556455.1 Epiblema foenella | reverse complement strand
CTGTACGCAGTTTTGTGCCTTATTCCCCAGACGTAAGCTCGAAAATGTCGTTTTAACGGCGTGACCGTACGTAAACAGCAGCTGCTGTCGGTCAATGCGGGCCTTTATCAATAGGGTTAACTCGTGAGCCACGATAACGTCCACTTGGTGGAATAAAGTCACAAGTGAATAATAAGTATGACTAGTTTCAAAATAGTTACGGTTAACCCTAATAAAAAAAGCTCTCCTCGATTGGGCCTAGGTTGCTCGGTTGCTGTGTCGAAAAAGATGTGTGCAATGTTTTGATTTGTCAGCTTTACCACACTTAAATATTTTTTTAAACATGATATTACGTTTACGTTAACTACTGTTACTAAAGATTAATTGCAATGCATAACTAATATTTTATTTGTATTAAATATATTATGAAAAATGGTTTTTTAGTAATCATAACTCATGGTTTATATTTGCATAAACTATTTATTAGAAGCATGTTCGTTCTAAAATTAGATATACTATACCTAATATTCACACTCTCATTTTGTCAGGGAAACAACAACAACAATAACAACAACTCAGAGTATACAAGAAGTTTGCCTCGAGTTCGGCTCGATGGCGGCGGTCAGGCCGGAAACGGGAGCGCCGGGTCGAGACTCCGGTGCTGGGCTGCGCCGCCTTCCATCACAGAAGAGGAGGCTGAAGACGAAATTGAAGAGGACGCCATATCGTTGAGAGCGTTGCCTATGCAAGGTAAGATTTTGAACCTTATCGTGGATAAAGGACAACATGCTGTTGTCCTCTTCTTAGACATGACAAAGGCATTTGACTTAGTCGCCCACCAGAGACTTTTGACAAAATTAGACCACTATGGAATACGTGGCAATATACTCTGCTGGTTTGAGTCCTACCTAAGTCAAAGAACACAATGCACAGAAATTGTTAGGAAGGAGGGAACATCTCTTGTCAATTACAGGTCTAATTATAGGGTAAACACTTTCGGTGTGCCTCAAGGTAGTGTCTTGGGTCCACTACTATTTTCATTTTACATTAACGACCTTCCAAATGCTGTAGTTTTTCCTTCAGTATTATTCGCAGATGATACCTCCATTATAGTACCATGTACAAATATGCAAACGTTTGAGAGTGACATAAACGAGACCCTAAATGCGTTAGTCAAGTGGATGGAAAGTAATAATCTATCAATTAACGTTAACAAAACCAAGTATCTACAATTTCGAACATGTAGACGGCATAGTATAAAGCTAAATGTAACTAGTCGAGGAGATCTTATCAGCGAAGACCAAAGCATCAAATTTCTCGGAATCGATTTGGATGAATTCTTAAATTTTAAAACTCAAGTACATAATGTTTGTAGCAAGCTAAATAGATTCATATATCCACTGAGAAAATTAAGACAAACAGTGTCGCTAGAATCAGCACTACTAGCATATCATGGCTACATTATGTCCACACTCAGATACGGTCTAATTATTTGGGGCAACTCTGTCGAGGCAAACAAGGCCTTCCTAATGCAGAAAAAATGCATAAGAGCTATCTTCTCACTGAAACCGATAATCTCATGCAAGCCGGTAATGCAGAGTAATAAACTGTTAACTCTGCCTTCTATGTACATTTTTGAGATAGCGATATTTGTACGACTCAACGAGCATCATTTTAAAAGAAACCATGAGATGATCAGTTACACCGACCGTATGTCTAGACAGCGCAACCTACTATTTATGCCAAAATATCGTCTCAAACAAACTGCTCGAAGTCCTTTTTACATGTGTATAAAAATATATAATAAATTACCTTTGGACATCAAGGAGCTTCCTATGAACTTATTTAAAAGAAAATTGTTTCTATGGCTTTGCAACAAGTGTTTTTACTCTGTGAATGAATATTTAAAACTATGACATTTAATTATTATTTATATGACTTACCTATACAATGTAAATTAATTTAATAAGGCTTGACATCTAGAAATAAACAGTTTATTTATTTTTTTGATTTAACCTTAAAAATCTAGCATAATATTATGTAACATTGCTATCTTTTAAATTAATTAGTTACGCATAGTTCTCACTAAAAAATTTTGCATGCTACCCTAAGCAGAGTATGGCTGATCTCAATCCTAAGATTAACACCGATATGTAATGTAACCTGTACTCAGCAAATAAATTCATTTCATTTCATTTCATTTCGTTATTGAATTAAAATACAATTTATTTATAACCTACTGTTACTCCGGCTGGTTTACATTCGCCCAGTGCTGCCATCTAGCGGTTATCAGAAGTACTGTATCGCCTATAACACTTCACTCCACGTAAGCTATGCGAGTTTTGCTACTGCACGCTAGGTGGCGTTGTGCACTATATAAGTGCTTCGATAGATGGCGTTGGTAGTGGATATCACGATATGAAATATTGTATTTTTAACAAGTTGCAAATGTTGAAATATTTTTTATTCAATGATTAAGAATCTTACATGTATAGTATCACACGTTGTCAATTTTGGAAAGTTCTAAAGACACACCCTCTTAGGCGGTTGTCACACTGATGTGGTTTCCGGACGGTTTCTGCAGTCGAGTGGGACACAGCTATAGACTTGCATAGCGCTGTGTCGCTCATGTTCCACCGTCCTGCGGAAACCGCATCAGTGTGGCAACTGGTAGGTATTTATGCAGAACCATAGTGGTGTTAAATCTAGCTACCTATCAAATATATCATAATAGCATATTCACGCCGCCAATTGACAACTGGACAAGAAGCAGGTTTATTCCGCAAACGACAAAAATATTATTACGCCATTGGGCTGAACCTAGAATGAAGCGGGCTTTCTGAGGGAGGCATATTTCTAACTTTGCATACTACGAGTAAGGGACTATCCGCATCTGAAACTACCTATTCGCAATGTTTAGAACTTTATATTTCAGTTCGGCATCCCGTCAATATAAAAACCATGTGCGATTGCGTATTTCTAATTGTGAGGCTAGGTCTGAACCCGTAATGGTGGGGCATTACGGGTTCAGACCACATAGGTTGATTTCACGGTGT
The DNA here is from genome assembly GCA_963556455.1 of Epiblema foenella. NCBI lineage: Eukaryota > Metazoa > Arthropoda > Insecta > Lepidoptera > Tortricidae > Epiblema > Epiblema foenella. Next base: position 8,505,834 of record OY747095.1, on the reverse strand, counting down.
CGTGCGTCGTCCTGAGCTAGCGGTGCGTCAATTAGGCGGACGAGCCCTAATTGTGCCCATTTCAGACGACCCAGCCAGCGGCGCTGTCACTCGTACTCGTATCAAAATAGCAGTGTTAGTTAATGATCTGAATGAACCTCTCGGCACTGTTGATCGGAATATAATATAAATAAGATTCTAATACCCAGCCAACTGCACAAAATAACTAAAGCAATTCAGGACAAAATAAACCCAAGCCTTAGAAATTTAATTTAGGTAAAGTATAAGTTGTTTAGTACCATATGCAGGATAGATAGAAGAAAATGTCTGGATGAGATTATTTTTCAGGACACACTCTTTTTTTGAAGCCTTCGGGCAAGTGCGTGGGTGTGGGTGGGCTGAGCAGCGATAGGGAGGAACGCACGGAGCACATTAGCTGACAATATTTCTACCGAGATATGACTAGCTGATACGTTCAATTATTCACAGTATCATGTAAACTGTCGCCGGATAAACTTTCAAAAGAGCCAAACCCACCTACTGAACCGCAGTTGTAGTTCACGGGGCTTCATGATACAACTCTCCCAAAAAATGTATCGCCCGCGATGAAAATGTATTGTAGACGATGTATACCTTTAGAAATCAAGGCCTGTTGCAATCACGGAACACGGGGAAACGTTGACGAATCGTCCGCGAATCGTATAGAGATATAATCGTAAGATAGTAGTGACAAATTGACAACGTATTTTAATTTTAATGAAGATCTAAATTAAAGCGCGGGTATTTGATGTTTTATATTTCGTTTCATAATGATGTACCTACGAACTTTTTTCAGATTCTGGGTGTTTTTTCCTTTCCGAGATGTTCTGATAAAACACTTACTTACCAAAGAAAATTAAAAATGGATCAACGTAACTTCATCATGAAATTAAAACAAAATGTCATTCCTTCGAATGGCTACGTGAGCATGACCGTCTGTAAAGTCGAGTTTAGTTAAAAAATTAACCCTAACCGTCCCGGTATTAGAGGAGTGACAAAGTATGCAGCGTGACAAGATTGGGATAGAATCGATTAGCGCCGCGTCACGGAGCGCACCCATTCACTATGCAGTGGCATAAAGACACGCGTTAAAACTTAGAAGTGCGTATTCTCTTTCACATTAAATTGTCATTTGGATCGAAACTTACGGCCCGGCTACGACTTGGCGCTGTCAACCACTACAGAGTAGCAAAGTCAGAAACTGGAATATGTAAAGCTTGCCACTAGAAATTGCAGCGCGCAGAATTGTGGCCGCGGGCAGATTGCGTAAAAACAGTGTGTCGTATTTAAAGCGCATAGATGAGAGGAACTTAGAGCCTACGGCGTCAATCTTTTAGCCAATGGAGGAGTCGCTTTAGAGCTAGAACCATAAAACAAAACTAGAGCCTTTTTTCTAGTGATAGAAGTTTTAATGTAATCGAAATTAGACATTTTGCATTTTATGTTTGCAAATATGTACAATCGTGGAATGTATAGTTATGAAAATTTTCACCCCACGACTGTAGATCTTGCAAAACGGTACGAAATCAGTGCTAGCTGTATTTTTGAAATATTGTAAATGGTAGAAAATCTCTAATAGTCTCATTTTATTTATCACTACAGGTCCATGGAACCGCTTATGAAATTGCTATATAGTAGTTTAAAGTTTTTCACGTATATCAAATAACCGATTCATACCGCAATAACCATTAAAACGGCGGCGAAACAGTTTTCCTTGGCACAAGCAGCGCAAGCTTTTATTAGCAGTGCAGTTTCCTATCACATACTTGTTTAGTGTACCATGCCCTAGGGCCTGTCCAGTATAACAAAAGTATTGATACTACAGGGAATTTTATATGTCTCATATTATGAAATAAGTTCCTGAGAGTGAAATCGCATCGTGAAGAACAAATCAAATGAGTAACGATTTGTACTTATATGATTTTTTGGCGCTGATTGCGCGCTAGATGCCTACATAATTTAGTTACAAAGCAAACAGTTCAATAACAAGCCATAGTTCGGTAAACGAAACAAATTGAAAACTTAAGGCACGTATATAACCAGGTACCTACGACAAAATGATATTATTATACCAATGATAGCATTGCCTGGCATGCTTGGTTTCAGTTTAACTTTTGTGAATGCCGAAACTCTTTTTCTGAATTTGTCAACCACTTTGCCAGGCAGACGACTGTGTTAGAAATTTACTAAGTAGAGGAAACACGCGGGCGATTGACGAGCTGGAAATAACTGACGGTTCCAGTTCGTCCTGTTTGAGAAATTTCTAATTTCGTAACGGGTCGACTTGCTTTTGTTTTTGTCGGTGCCAGTTCGTCATATTTTCGTAACACGCCTGGTGAGCAGGATACTTTGCTCTTAGCTTAACACAGTATGATAATGAAACAGGTAAGTCAGCTCAAGGGCTCGATGCCAGAGCAATATATATTTCGTAGCCGTTAAATTTTTATACTTTGGCCAATTTAATGATAGGTCTCGGATATTACGAAATTCAACAGTAAATGTCCATGTCGTAAATGACGTGGCTGTCACAAAGATCACACAGGTATAGAATTGGCGAAGGAATAAGAAATATAATTATTGGTGTCGAAACTCTTGGCTCATGGGATCCCAGCGCGCACAATTTATTTACTGAAATGGCTTAGCGTTTGGTTGACGTAATTGGGGACCGAAGAGCTGATGGTAGCTTCCTCGCACAACGTATCAGCATTGCGACACAGCTAGGAAATGCCGCCAGCATCCTCGGTACAGTGCCCCAACGTCCTGTTTTGGATTTAAGTTTAGTTTTAATCTTATTTAAGTTACTGTTATTTCACTATTATTACTTGTAAATAAATAAATAAAAATATTCCTAGAAATGTTCAAGTAAGATAGTACATATTTTAGTCCATATGTGTCGTAAGCACAATTTCGAGACGTGGAATATATTTTTGTGCCCGAACAATTGATTTTATTTGTCACATGAGTTTAAACGTGTACTGGCCATGACTCATAATAATAATTAGGTACCTACTAATAGGGAAGCTGACACAGCCCGCCCATTGGCTGCCAGCGACACCGCCGGCGATGACTTCGGGCATACTAATGACATTGCCTTAAGTAATTCAACCGTGCCAGTGTTTAAAAGAACCTGTTACGCCGAATGTTCATGTGTGGAACAAAAACCAACAGGTATTGGACTGGTTTCGTATTTTAGTATGTCACTATTAAAGTACTACATTGCTACGTCCAGACCATTTCTGAGAATTAATACATTTTCTGCTGCTGTTCCACCGCTTGGATGAAAAAGTTGCCTCCAGCGGCTTAACGTGTCCAGTAGCAGTTCAGTCACCTGTAAAGTCTCTACGTTAAGTAACTAACACATTCAAAAACTTGACATTGACATTGTCTGTATTTATATTGTTTGCGTGTATGATCATACATATGTTTTGTTGGCTGTGCTGATGGCTGTTCCATATTATTTATCATGTGGAACGAACTGAAGGCCAAGCTGGTCATGATTTCCACTGAGTGGTAGTGACAGCCCGACACCTCGAAGCGGCGACTCGACGACTCAGAATCATCATTGCCCGGCAGTGGGACGATATAGGATCCCAATAATTACTTAGGAGTATGACAAATGCATTCAAATTAGAAATGCACAAGGGGAATCCTCTTGGATATTCTCGGGTATAACAAAAGGAGAACACAACAGGAAAACATTTAATATTATGTATAGCAGTTTAATAAGAAGCAAATTATAGTTTGGTCTGGAGTCATATGGAGATTATATCTAATTCTGTGAATGTTTATATGTAGATAATAATAATAATGTTAATTCAAGAAATTGGCTTTGTGTTTGCGTCATGTTTATTATTTCATTTGATGACTGATGAGAACCGGTTCATTGTTTTATAAATAAGTTGTAAACTCGTAAGCATTACTAGGGAGTGTTTGCAGTAAAGCATGACTAGAACGGATGCGGGTATTTCTATCATCAATATTATCATCATCGTCGCTCAATTGCCACTACTTAAATTTATCATCTCGTCGCTGCAAATACCATTACTTAATTTGAAGTAGGTATGTAAGTATAGCGCAAGCGGAACTGTCGACTGAGATAATGATCAATCTTACTCTTTCACACTAGCAATCTCCGTTTTAAAGGTTCATTTGGGCGACGTGAATTGAGGATCTTATTGAACACCATTGCGGGAACATTCATATGTATGATGCTGCATTATACTTGGGCTATGAATATGGATATCGGTCTAGTTGTATAAACGGAGAAATAGAAATTACCACCGTTTCTCTATTTATTCTATTTTAATCTGTTCGGGATTCTTTTAAACGTTGCTCGGAAATCAGAATATTGATGATTGTTTTTATTGCTTTAATTAATTAGACTTAAAAAAAATGGATCAGTATATTTCTAGTATTTATTATTTATAACTTCCATAAGTCATGGGAGGAAAATTCTGGTTTCATTAATTTGTTCCATCCATCATCAACATTTCTACACGATCCATCATTCAATTCCCAGGCTTAAAACATTGACTGTCTAGTTATACAATACTGAGTAGACGTTTATTAGTATGTACCAATAAAGGTCTACTAGCACGTATGTCCATGCTTACCTAAACCTGTCCAGGTATTAGTTCTTTACAACTAAAAGCAAGACGGTACGTCTCATTTGTCTTCCTTGCTGCGCAGCGCAGTCGTTAGGAATTTGAGAAGGTATCTATTCACAAACCGTTATGACGTTATGTCCAACTGTGAGCTCGTCTCTAGACTAACTCGACCCCGGAATACGTAGTAACGGAGGTCATACTTAGCGGGTTTTTCTACCATGTGCTCGGGAAACATTGTGAACAGTCAACGTTCAGACTGTTGGGGGGCGTTCGGAAATCGTTTTAGTTGCCAGACACAGCTCGTTACTCCGTCTTCACTGTCGGATATCTCTTATACCATCGTTCCTCTTACTAAACGTCTCCGAACAGTTTCTATAGTCAATTAACCGGTTGAAAGCGCATGCTCTCCCTTAAAAGGTGTTCTCTCTGCCAGACGGGCGTTATTGAACTTTCATGAGAGCCTGCTCTGTCTCTTACCCTCGTGTAGTCGTCTGTCTGTCAAAAGTATTCCTTAACTTTGCATTTTACATTTCTTTCGAGTACGGCGTTACATTTTTAATGGGAGCGCGGTGTCTATTTCTTTGGATTCTAAATTCATAACATAGGCTAAAATTTTACGTAGTATTATAGCGAAATAAATCTCTTTCCAATGCAGGTCAATTACCTGCATTGGAAAGAGATCTTTTGATGACATGTTGACTGTTTGTCGCTTTTTTGAGTCAATTACTAAAAAAAGCGACAAACAGTCAACATGGGAATCCAATTGGTTGAAAAAGACTTCAATTTGGCGATAGACGCCTATTCGCTGGATATTACGTACAGGACGTTCTGTTCTAACATAACCGATGTTTGACAGCTAATCGTGGTGCTCTTTCGTTAGTAGCGCGTTAGTGTATTTGGATACTACGGAGGTGTGCCAGAGCCGAATAGCCGAAATGGCAAGAGGAACATGGATATAGAATAATACTAGTATGTTGCGTTCGTAACAAAAATTACAGGCAGAGGCCGTTATTGGCGCTCGTGACATACCGACGACGGTGGCGGCGCGTGGCGGCGGCATTGCTGTTTACGCCTATTGTCTTCGTAATTAAGTCGTTAGGGCTGTCCTCATGATGAGACACATGATAACTCTAGCTTTGATACTATTAAGTATTGATGGAAGCCTGTAAGGGATTAATTTACGGGTAGGTTTAACCTACGTGTCGAGAGAAGGTTGAAGCATCATGACAAAGTATATTAACAAATAGTTGCCATTAGTTTAACTATCATTGTGAAATTGCTGAAAGCAAATAATTAGAAGCCATTTCATTGCTTCTAATTATTGCCAGATTCCCATTTACGTCAGTTATTGTGGTATAACTGATTTCTAAACGTGATTATCTTTCGTTTTTCTTGCTGACTTAGCTGACAATATATATAACATGTTTTTATACCTAAACATGTATGTTATTAGGGACATATTTCATATATAATATTTGTGTTCAAAACTACCTTAAATTAATATAGTATAAACATACACATTAAAATAATACTTCGTATGTAATTAGTTATATAAATAGAATATGAGACGACAATAATATAGCATCCAGTACCTATATATCTTCAATGAACTGACAACAATTGAAGAGATAATAAAAAACTTTCACCGTAACATTTTATCGTGTGCGATGTAGTCATTCACATGTAAAACTAGGTAATTGTGAACATTTTTCTAGTGCTCAATGTTAATTCTTAATAAGCGGAAAATTACGCTTGCGCTTGTGACGCCCCTACTTCTCTGAGTCAAGTAGTCAACGGCAACGGCAGTTGGTAGAGGCGCGCCGTACGCGCCAGTTTGATGCCGCTTCCGACTCGCGACACATCGGGTTCTGATTTTATATTTCGAATCCTTTCGTATTTTCGAACATTTTATTTTGGCGCTCGTGTTGCTTTTGTGCACTAAAAGCAATAGTGAGGTGTGTAATGTTACAAGTTGTGTCAATTGTGATTCAGAAATCAGCTGAATTATATAGTGTAAGGTTTCTTATCGGTGCATGTAAACAAACTATACGACACGTCGTTAGGAAGTACTAAGGTCGGGTTTTATAAAGATCCTTTAGTTTAGACCAAATGTCAGATCAAATTTCAGTAGCTATCATTAAATTATTAATTACTGTTTTTTGACATAACAAACCGACATAATATCTAACGGATCTTTATAAAACCGAGCCTAAGAAAAAAAGCCTAAGTATATGTTCATGTACTGAGTCTATTATATTTGTAACGGTGTGTCTTGTGGTGCAGTGAATAAATGCTTTCTTTCCTTCTTTCTTTCTTTAAGAATGCTCTCTATAAACGTTACCGTAAACTGGGGTGAGTTTAGGAAAAAACGGGGCCAGTTTGATAGATTAAGACCACTAATATAAACGTCACTAACTATTTATAATTTGATTCAGTTCAGTAAATAATTAGGAAATATACCAAGGGATAACACCGACCCAGGTTAACCAAATAAAAACTAGAAATAGGCCTTAAAAACTTGATTATAAAAGTCGCCCCCTAATTTGAAAGTAACCCCGGTTTACGGTATTTCTAAGTTGTTATGCAGTTACCGTTGTCAAATGAGCCACTCGTCCGTTTAGTCAAAACTATGAACTAATGTTGTTAGCCGATTGTTGTGTGACCTCACTTCACGAAAGTGTATCTTAATGATAAGCACAACACTATTAGTAAGCTGTGAAATCTTAATATGAAAAGTTTGTGAGCGATATTAAGAATCTACCTAAAATGATACAAATAAACAATATCTAAGTCTGGAATTTCTTGTTATATTTTCATGCACATACATAAGTAGGTTTAAACATCGGACTCATTGTTATGACAGGTGTTTTCCTGTTTGGTATTCGCCATGCCATCGTTGTTGTGGAGGTATTCAGTAACCATCCTGTCTGACAATTAACAGTCTAAATTTAGGAGTTCAGGATGACCTGCCATTGCCAGTGGACCGGCAACTAATTTCAATGCGACTTTTTTGTTAAAACCTCGCCCGCCGGTCCTATAAGTATGATCTAAGATACAATATTGAAAATAATACTTATAATGTTAACGTATTTTAATCATAGGCATGGCAGTGGTACTTGATACATTTTAGTTATGAACTACATGGTTGAGTTTAACAGTTCTCACAAATACTAATGGCTGATGTTTTTTTTACGTATTATTAATTATGGAATGTTATGGATGGCGTGAGGGAATTCAGCCGTTGTTCGTCTTGGTAATTGAATGTAGATATAACAGATTCATCTATTTCTTATTCATTTAAAACGTATTAACTCATCCTTATTAGTTTTCAATCAAGCTTTAGCCGTTGTGTGATACGAGCATGCGAAATTTGTAATTTGTTACGTATGTAAATAAGAGCCATCAGTCTGCCTTGATCACTATCATTAGCGTACGGGATCACCGGCATCTTATTCAGACCACTGTCGTTTATATCGAATGTGTTTTTCCATAATTATGCTTCGTTCTACAAGAAATCAATATAAATAATACTAGTTCTTTCCGCGGCTCGTCGGTGGAGAAGTAGTTAGTCGCCTTCACTTTACTGATACTCTCCATTCCACAAATGCCTCCCGTGGAGGTTTCCCAGGACAAAAAGTACCGACTGGTACTATCTAAATTTCACCCTAATTTGGTATTAATTTACACACCTTAGCCTACCCACCGATAATATACTGCTTACTATACTACGCTATCCAGTATTTATAATAATGGCCACATAGAATCACCTAATAACTTAGACTGGAATCTAGAAATACTTAAAACTACATCTTTTAGTTTCCATAAACAATTATACTGAGTAAAAACGTTTCTTACAAGATTTGTTATATTTCGGGCTTTTTACGGCGTCCGTAGATGATATGAGATAAAAAATGCAATCTGGCCTCTGATTTCTTCTGCGTATGTTATAGGGGCCCTACTAGTTTTTCGCGTCGATATTGCATAAGCGAGCGAGCTGTCGTGCACTGGTCGATGATCTCCGTGCAGCTCGTTCAGAAAAATGTTAATTCGCTAACGAATTCTGGGTATTGCCGACTTCCTCGTGATGCAACGGACTATATATTTCGTTCCGTCTATTACTGCATTCATCGGGGCCATTTTTCCTCAGTCAGCATCTGCATCAATTGAAACGCTTATTGTAAAAACGATTTAAGTCAGTGCGGTGCCGTATAGACTTGGGTTGTTGTTGTAATGACCGATTCAATTGGTGAAGCGATCACGCGAGGGGAAACGCTTGCTGTCTACTTTCTGATGTCTCAGTGTGATACTTGCCACTTGCCTGATTATATCCACTTCATCCGTATGGAGGTATATTGCTCTACTCAATCTATACTTAATTAGACCATTGATTATGTTGCAATTGCACATTGTGTTTTAGCCTAACCCTTCTCTTAAATTGTTGTTCCGACCAGAAAACAATCAGTGAGTTCTCTTAGATTATATTTACACGAGCTGTTCCTAACTTAAACAGTGGGAATATAGAAGGAATTAAGTACGGATTAAGAAAGTGTTAGTATAGGCAGTTGTTTTTCAAAATCAATTTCAGTGGAAGTTAGTTCCAAGTGGCGATAACCGTGATTGCAAGGCGACCCTTAGCGTCACCGAGCATATAAGCACGTGTCCTGACATATACCTACATTACATAATACTCTCGTTTCGCGTTCGGCCGGCAGCCTAGAAGTTGTCAAACTACATTTATCTCGTGACAGCGACCAGAGAAACTTGCATTTCTCAGCGAAAGTTGCTTTGGGCGGATGCATACTTATGTATGTGTATAATTATGGAAATTGTGCAGTTTTCCTTTCGCTTAACCGTTTTGTGCTTATATAAACTACTCAAGTATCAGCTCATTGGTCGCGTTTGATAAGATAATTATTCGTTCCATCTAAGCTAAGTAAGAGCTAGCAGATATCTATTACTAAACAGTCCGGTTCGCGAATGAACTCATTCAAATCAAATTCGTATTTTAACATCATTCATTAAGCACATTGTTATTATAATATCGTTCTATTCTTATTCTCTTCCATCATAATACAAATTTCGTCATCAATAAAAATCGCCATTCGTGCAGTTGTCGTCAGTTATGACTCATCAGCCATCACCACGTCATCACCTAGTAAAAGTACAATTATTTTTCTAACATATTATTAAATTGGTGATCTGTAGCACCTAAACTATATATGTACATGTATAGATCTATTTGTAAAGGATGACTTTGATGAATGCGTCTAATTTTACCCCTAACTTGCAAGCTTATGTGCATCCCCCGTCTCTGTAACATGTTGAGCCATGGCGTAATTCATTAAGTATTATTCATTTATCTTCAACCCTAGGGGGATTGGGGGTGACCTAGACCCCTCCGCAACGTGAAATGCTGAGCGGTGGGGCGAAGTGCAATTGGTGCATGGATAAGCGGGAAACGTGTCACTTATTCTGCTTTATAAACAAAAACATAGGTGTAGGTACCTAATCAAATATCAATTACACTTACATCTTGTTAGATTTACAAGGAATCCGAGCTCTTTTTTAGGGTTCCGTACCCAAAGGGTAATACGCCCAATCAACACAGTCATGTTGAATAAAGTTTGATTAATGTCTATTCAGCTATTATTCAAGCAATTTGGTCACATTTTTAAATGCTTTAGCCTGTATAGCAGCTATGTAAAGTCTGGGTAATAGCTTAGTAACACTGTGGTACGATACCCACCTTAATACAACTTATACTAAGCTTGAAGGGGTATTAAAGGTCTAAAGTGAATTTGGGTATATTAATAGCCTTTATTATTACTCAAACTTTGTTCAGCATGCTGTTACTTGGGCGGGACACCGTTACTAAGACTCCGCTGTCCGTCCATCTGTCTGTCTGTCTGTCCATGAACCGTGATAGTCCTGGTCATGGGTCCTGAACCTGCTGCCGACTGTGACATGGTCGTCATATAGAAAGAAAGGAAATATATTAAATATATGACTCTGACTGACTAAGTCTAGGTTTTATAAAGATCCGTTAGACCTTATGTCGGTTTGTTATGTCAAAAAATGTACTGAGTTACTGAAATTTGATCTGACATATGGTCTAACGGATCTTTATAAAACCCGGCCTAACTGTTCATGAATCATCGAAACGCTCAAGTCCCTAAACCCTAATTAATGTAATAACAAGGAATAACAGGCTGACCTTCCTTATAACACAATTTTCAAAATCTATGAATTTGAGTATTAGGATATGAATGTGTCAAACCTCGGTACCTACAATGAATCATGAATGAATCCATTGTATATTTTGTTTATTCCAGTCTATTTTACAGAACAGAATAGAATAGAATTTTTATTGCTCACTGTGCACAAGATAGATGGTAAACAAGGAAAAGGTAGGTACAGCTACTCTATGTGGGCATAAAATGCTAATTAAATTTAATTGTTTTTGCCACATGCACTATTAAATAACTCGTTAGTGTCATATACGACCTTTCCAATTAGCCGATTCTTTAACCTACATTTAAACAGATTCCCGTCCAACATCTTTGTATAATTAGGTAGTTCATTGAAGAACACAGAATACTAAAAAGGAGAGTATCATCCTATATGTATACAATGTACTCGTATATGTAAGTCACGTTTTAACTTTTATCTCAAATGTACACATTTAATTAATAGCGTTGTATCTAAATTAACAATTTATCTACATTATTGATTATACTGTAACGATGTTATGGACAAACTTAATTACCCGTGATTATATAAGTTAATAAGGTCATGTCCCCTCATCGGTTAACTGCCGTGCCCGGTGTTAACTTTGTTTACAAAATATCGTGATTCGAATTACTTAACGATCAATTAAGTCTCAAGGACAGAAGTGGTGTTCGATAGTGTACCCGAATTAACTGCACAAATTGTCCGCATGGGATGTCCTTATGAAATCTACCCACCACGTCGTCTGTCTACATTCCTTAAAATAGCCATGACATTTGTCTCGGTTTTATAAAGATCCGTTAGTCATTATGTCAAAAAATGTATTGAGCTATCGAAATTCGATTTGAAATTTGGACTAACGCCAATCTTAGTAAAATCTGGCCTTATACTACGCATGTACAAAATACAAGCAAATATGCTGTTAGATTTCCTACAAACGTAGTATATGGTACTGCCCTACCATATAAATTTGCACTTTCGTTCCATCTCCTTATGTCATACATATGTCATAATTTCCGGGATGAAGGGGGCCTCAAAAACGATCGCCATACCAAATTTAATCTAAATCGGTTTAGGCTATGTAAAGGTTTAAGCGTATCCTACAACAGGCAGCGTTACTTTCTTATTTGTAATACCTATTGAAGAAAATACGTAGAAAAGCAAGTTTACAAATACTGTAGTACCTGATGGATAACTATAGTTATCCATCCAAATTCAGTAAACTATAGGTTTAACTTAAGTACAAGACGCGGCCGGGTAAGTAGGCATGTTTATATACCGTAGCTATTGTATTTAAATATAACGATTCCGTGTATCGTGACACAGAATAGCATTACATAATCTTGATATAATACTTTTTCCTTTTATTTATTGTAAAAGATTATATTTAATTTATTAATATAACTTCAAACTAATTGTGATAAAAAGTATCTTAATAAGTATAAATATGTAAATACAAAAATAATACCTAAAATAATCCAAAATTATAAAAAGAACACCCCGTCGAGCAGGTCTCCTTGCGGTGTGGTCCCCATTACACTGGCGGCGTTACCTATCTGTATCGCAAGAACGATTCATTGAGGCCGGGTTTTATAAAGACCCCGTTAGATCAAATGTCAGATCAAATTTCAGTAACTCAGTACATTTCTTGACATAACAAACCGACATAAGGTCTAACAGATCTTTACAAAACCGAGCCTGAGAGAGGTAAGCGCCAGCCCTGGAATCACCTGAGGTGTGTATGAGCCGCTTCGAAAAGCCCTAATAAAAGACCATGTCAGCCGACCAGAGACCCAATGTCTCCTTTTTCGTATTAATATTATGTAATAATATAATCTTATACGTGAAAGATTGTGAGGATGTTTAGAAGTTTGTTGATACACAAAAAAACACAACTAAATTTGATAAAATTTTCCGACGCTGTCATGAAGCACCATGGAGGGGTATCATACTCGTAGAATTAATCTTGCCTAATTACTGGGTGAGAAGTACCATGGCCCAATACCAGGAATCCACGTTACTATAATCCACTCTGTCATTGTTGCTCCGCATCCACATGTTATTTTTCTCACGTTTCAAGATCAATAAGGACACATCTACTCGCTTATAGGTTATATAAAACACGTGAATATTATAACACATGTTCAGTGCTGGCTTGTGAGACATTATTACGCTTCTGTACGCGTGTGGCATGCCAATCATGTGTTACATAAATTATACAAAGACGTAAATATAATGTTATTTTGAACTTATTTTAACGGGCTTCGTTTGGAATTTAGTGCCTAAGAGATTTTTTGCCCAAAATAGAAGTTTGGTAAATTGTAAAGTGAAGGAATTTACATCCTGTTGACTTTCAAGAGTTTTCAGTAACTTCGAAGTTCTGCCTGCCATTGTAAGTTCAAATGACAGAACACTAAGTACCAAAATTAACACCTTCCTATATGAACCAATGGAATAATATTGTATCGAAAATGGACACTGCTGCATAATATACCATGTTCGCTCTACAGTGATTGTCTTTATTTATTATTTCTGGGATATGAGACAACAGATCAAGAAACTAAAGTGTTAACATAATATAAACATCCTATTTGTCAATGTTTGTTATCCCTAAAACATTTATGTGCTTTTTAGTCTTTCAGCTTTGTGGTCCGCGAAAATATATATTTATTATCAATAGTCGTAAAGGTTATAATTATATCACCACATTAGCGTCAAGCTATTTAAATACGTGTTACCAATGTTAATAATAGGTATTTTAAGTTCGTTAATCAAAAATATCACCATTTCCATTAAACACTCGTAGGATGTATGTAGGTATAATACCGGTATAAAACCGTTTATCGCGTAAACAATGAAGTTGGCATGGGTCCATGCTTTTACGATTACCCATAAACCTTCTGTGATTAAACAGGCGTATGTATACTAGGACTCTAATTGTACTTGAGACATTTTAGATGAAGAAATTATTCCGTGGCGTCAATAGATGAGCAAGGCAAGGTTAGCGCGTTAAATACGATTTATACGTTCACGTATCTGCCTTCAGGTGATGGCTTATGATTCATAATTCCTTAAGGTCGTTGGCTAGTTGACACCTGGCCCGAGGCACGCTCATCTCTACCGAGGCCGAGGCCGAGTCAATCAAGGCGCCCTTAGGAGTCCTTTGCAACCATTTGTCTTGTATTTTTTTGTCACATGATAGTAAATTCAGGATTGTCCGACGACCTTCCTCAGTTTCCTCTCCCCGGCCCGAAGGGAAAAAGTCTCGATAAGCATTATCAAGAACCATCTTTCTCTATATTGCATAGTAGCGATACATTATTATTTCATTATGTTCAATATTTGTTTATGTTTCAGCTGTAGTTGTGTAATAAGTAAATACATGTAGCCTTCGTGAAGAAAAATTAATAGCGAAATGATAATAATAAGGGTATCAGTTTGAATTGTTGGCCGGAGAATAGACGTGAGTGGTTGGAAGTGCTCGGTAGTACTTCCAGTACTAATCGATACTATTTGTCACTACTCGTAATGTATGGATATGGATGTATGGATAATCACATCAAATTTGTACAGTCAACATCAAAGAGACGTACATATTTTTCGCCTTTAACAAGGTAATAAGGTGCAACAATATAAACTTATGTTCGACGTCGACCGTACAACAGTCCGGAGAAAATATCTGTCACGAAAAAAATAAAGAAAATATCGTAAGGGCCGTATTTGTAGAGCTTCTTAGATGTATGGGCACCCGTAACATTTTCACTTCGCGCATTTATTTTCCGTTTTCATTTAATTTCATTGGAATAAAAAATCACTACACTTTTTTTAACTCCTTTTCCGTCTGGCATTGTGTGGGCGCGATCATTGGTCGTACGTTTACCCATCTAGACCTAATTGATGGGTGTCCTCAGCTCTGCATTCGTCTTAACCTTATATTACCTATAATTCTAGGCGATAACGTGGTACAGTAGAATGATACTTTACGAATTGTCTTGAAACTGGGCGCTTTAAAAAACGAGTTAGATTGCGCCATGAGGTAGATTTGACCAGTAAAAATAAACGATTCTTGCTATTGTGAAGATTATACATCTATAAAGATGAAAAAATTGCCATTTTTTTGTACTTTCTTACAATCTTCATAGTTATAGAGTGTTGTCAATGAGAATTAAGAGCAAATAAATAAGCGCGTGCAATATTGATACGTAATAAACACCATAGGCTATGCCCGCTTTCGACTGCAGAATAGTTGATTATGGCATTAATATTTGCGGCAGTGAGTTTAACAACGCAAAGGCGACGTTGCTTGTATGCATATATAACACTAGCATTTTGCCGCATCATCGCCCGCCTTTAACCGCATTCGCAAGCTCCCCGGCTCACGCTTAAGCAGCCGTTATTAATCGCAAGTGTTATGTCTCACGCGTAATCAAATATTGTCATTCGCAAGCATCTAGTTTCACGTCTTAAGCAGCCGTCCTCATGCTTTATCATGAATAAGCATTCTTCAGTATGTTAAATGGATAGGTACACTTATACGCATTTAATGCTGAAGCTGAATCGCTGCGGAAGGGTGAATTGATGCGGATGCATCTTCATACAATATTACGTTTTTGTATTACAAAATGCGATTCGATGCTGATATATGTGTCTTCACCCTTAACTTCCTCTTTGAAGCGTATCTCACTTGCGATTGGACGCATAGTTTGAAATTTAGTGAAAACTCCGCTTTTAAAATGGAAATCGCGGCCTTTGACACTTCATGCTCGTTGGCACGGCTTTTGGCAGCATGGCAGCATAGTGATCAACCGTTCAATATTTAACCTGTTCGAACAAGCATTCATTTATTTCTTCCCATCTACTATGTACAGACATATCATTTTGGATGAACATATTTATATGTAAACCTATATATAAATACATGGTACGATATTATATCCTATGAGTCATAAACGTACACGGCCGTGGTGCCGAGTGGGCCGGGCTTGTACCTACGCCTTCATGTCTGAGGTTTCGAATATAATGAGTAATGGCCTCCTCTCCACTAAGTGTACTGACGTAAAACTATATTGTTCCAACCTGCAGTTTTAGTGAATTCTTCGTCATTGCTTTTTGAGGTCATCTAATATGAAGTACCTACCCAGGTTCACTTGACCTATTGGAATAGGCGACAATTAAATCTAAAAATGGGGCAAAAAAGACACTTACGAGAAAATACCTGCCAATAGTAAATATAAGTAGTAAGCATTTAACCGTGCCTCATCCAGTATCGTTTTCACAGTAAACGCAATATACAGTTTTCATACTCACATGATTCAATGTACGAAAATAAATTAATGTCTAGCGGCCTCATTTACCGCGTTATTGTATTTTTTTTCTCACCACACATGCATGCAAGGTCTCTACTTTCCCACGCAATTAAGGCATCTTGCTTAGGTGTATTCAGCAAATTTTCGGAGGCCCTGTTGCGTTAAATACTTTTTAATGCAGTAATCTCATTTGTGGCGGTCTCCATCAAATGCATTGTTATTTAAAGCCTAGACTTTAATATAATTCTGTACTTACAAGGTATAATTAAATGACAGGATGTTGCTGTCGACGAGGTTTTTAATTTAAGGCTCGATGGGCGTCGGTCATGACCGCATATAACATCTTAAGCACTTTATTTTACCGTTGAATCATTTTATAAGTTTGCTATTGTATGCAAACTATTTTCCGTGGCTACAGATGGTTTGTGCCACACACACATTGATAACCTGTCGTGTGGCTTCTAGAGCACGAACCAAGCGGATCACGTGTACTTCATGATATTTTTTTCTTTAAAAAAAACATAGTTGCTTTGACGTCATCTTCGTGAGCCTCTCATCCATCTCAGTATCGTCGGTACCTATCTAATGACAAAAAAGGTTTACAAAAAGGGTCATACTGAGATGTTTTTTTTTACAAATATGACATAAATATTGTAGTGAAGGTTCCTGTATAGGTTTTTAGAGAACTAAATTCGGTCAGAAAACCAAAGATTTTGTGTCCAAAGTTTGTAGAACGTTCGTCGCATCAGCGTTTGCCTTACGCCTTCTGGTCGGGCTTTATTTGGTTGAACAATGGCGTTCAAACAAAAGCTGCTAACAATATGTTAACGCGCTGCAATCTTGCTACTCGTGTGAGCAAGGTAATGCACTAGCGCAACTAGCGTGTTATCTACCGTCGCCATCAGATGTGTCGGGGTGAACAAACACTCATCTTCAAATATCTGAGCACGAGTCTATTGTGCACCCTGAAGAGTGCAGATATATTTGATGGGGGCTACACCTAAGTGATTCTGATCTTAACTTTAGGCATTCTTTAGACGCTATAGTTTCAGCGCAAACGACGTTTTAGAATCTTGCGCATCAAGGAGGAGGTAAAGGGTAAAATGGGACCCTATTACTAAGACTTCGCTGTCCGTTCGTCTATTTGTCCGTCTGTTTGTCCGTCTGTATCTCATAAACCGTGGTAGTGACAGTTGAAATTTTCACAGATGATGTATTTCTGTTGCCGCTATAACAACAAATACTAAAAAAAAAAAAAATAATTGAGGCGCTCCCATACAACAAACGTGATATTTTGCCGTTTTATAGATAATGGTACGGAACCCTTCGTGGGCGAGTCACTTTTGTACATAGAGAACGATTCTACGCTGGTTAATTGGTATCTATACTACTGAACATTTCATTTGACTTCCTAGTTAGTACGATGACTAAGATGTCAATATCAAAGATAGAATGGCATCCCCAAGCAACGCCACGCCATTAAATACGAAAAAATCCTCGTAGCTAAATTAGTTTCTTATGTCGTGTGTTTTTAAAAACAAATTGAAAAATTACTAATCGGCCTAGCATTTATAATTTAAGAGAATTTTATGACATATAAATAATTAATAACCCTGATTGTAAATAATAATCATGTTATTCAATAATAATAATCGAATTCAATTCAATTTAATATGATAAAAAATGTACATTAATAAATGGACATGTAATATTTGTATAATCCGACTAATATTAAAAATGCGAAAGTTCAGATGTTTGGATGTTTAGATGTTTGTTATACTCAATCACGCAAAAACGGCTGAATGGATTATGATGAAACTTGGTATATAACGAGTTTTTAGCCTGGATTAACATAAAGGATACTTTCTACCCCAACGTCATCCCTCGAAGGGATGAAATAGGGAGTGAAAGTTTACGCGGACGACGTCGCGGGCAATAAGCTAGTATCATAATTAAATGAGTATATTTCTTTACCTATCTAAATGAGATAGGTAGTGCTGAAAATATAGATATTTATGTTATGAAAACCGAAACGTAATGATTAAATACAAAGCTGTTGTTCAGAGGAAAAGTCCTTTAGAAAATGTTAAGATTCGCTTTGTTGCGTGATTAGCCCGATGAGCGTGTTGGCTATGGCCCAAAGTCTAGTTCGAACAATACTACACTAGTTCCATTGTGCGCTTTGTTTAGTACGATAGTCGTGTGGGAAGCTCCGGATAGTCAAAGATTTTTTTTATAATTGATAATTAGAAATTGCGCTCAATTATCTGCGATAGTTCACGTAATGTTGGATCATCGGAGAGTCACCAAACGAACTGGCGAGCAACCCGGCGACCCCATAACGGTTGATTAAGAAACATTGATAGACCAAGCTATAACGCATGTTCGTCTGCTAACACTATGGTATATACACCATTATGCCATAGTGTTTGTAGAAATTGTCGATGGCGAGTGGCCCTGATGCTTCTTAAAGTATCACGGACTGTTATGTGATCCAATTGACACTCGACCGTATATGGTGCCTGTGCGTGATTCGTTCGATGCGGTGGGGGGTAACTAATTGAAAATATAGTATTCGTTTTCGTACGTGTGTTGATTTCATTTTATTGGTGTCCATACAAGATGTATAGCTGTTCGAGCAGGTGTAGCTAACTAGGCTTAGATAGATGTTGGGGCATTTATTACACATATTATTTCACGAAGTCAGTACGAATACGTATTGGCCCTCCAGGAATGCGACATACAGGCTGTAAAATTATCCTTTTGATTGGTGGATCGATATATAGCAATAATTTGATTGGGAACGAGAGTCGCTTGCGTAACTTTATTTTATTTATTTGTCGGCATGATGGCTGAACGCGTAATCATTGATCTCGTGCGTTCAAAGACGTAAAGTAAAACAAGTTTTATAGAGTTTCGTAGCAAGCTTCATATTTACAGACATTACTATGTTTAATAGGACCCTAAAAAACATTCTTCCCTACTATAAATAGTAAAAACCCTACAATAAAGGTGGACAAAATGCGGAAGTTTTCAAATAAACGATTTCTTGACGCATGATGCACCTAATTCCACCTACCTTCATAAAGCATCATTCATTAAATAAAAAAAATGTTGGGCCATTGTTAGCTTGTCGGTATTTTTAACCGACCGCACAACAGAAATTAAGTTATGATTATCACCTACACAGCATCACTACATATTCACATTAAGGTGGCATCTTGTTAACTTTAAATAGTTTTATCTTCATTAGGAGTGTATTCGGTTTGGGTTTAGGCCCATTCGGCTTACATTGATAATGTCGGCAGCCGGGGTGATGCGTAATAAGCGTAGGCGTCGCAGGATAATTAGATACCGTCCACACAAATACAACAATACTCATTACACAAGTGTGAAAAAGATTTCTAGATAATTTAAGCATTAATGACCAGTTGAACAACACGTTTATTAAACCTAAGAAATTAATTAATGTCATTGACACGTATGTATAACGAGAATATAATGAACAATTATAAGTTTAATGCGCATTGTGAGAAGATTAACACTGTGAGTTAATTTCCTTGAATGAGTATTCAATTATTATATGAGTTGCTTATGAAAACTAATTTATGAAATATCATTGTTGAAATTTAGTTTATGTAAGGCTGAGCGTTGCGTGAATCTGCTTAATGTGAGAGTTAATCTGCGTGGTAAATATACAGAGTGACACATAAGTCGTGAACAAAAATATAATGGTACTTAGACTGTATGTCAAGGGTCTAAAATGAGCCATATTACAACGAAATACCTGTGAGGGAAAATAGTTCGAGCGGTAATATGGCTTTTAGACCATAGTTACACTCTACTTTTCTCTTCGATTGTGAGAAAATAAACAAAGCTTATCCACAAAAAATAATAAGAAGTTTGATGGCGAAAATAGCTAGTAACGTATTTGGCGGCATGTTTTTTTTCTAAACTGCTTTGACACAAAACATATGCCCGCGGCGCGGTTCGCGTGCAATATTCGCGCGTAAGTAAAAGCTTCCATTGACCAGTTCAAAGCGTTGTTAACTTTTATAAATTATTGTGACATAGGCACTACTAGAAATTTAATCTTTAGAGAAATGAATTCTGTTTCCAGATTGGTCGATTTAAAAATAGCTGTATTCTGGTTGGTTGATACCAAATAATTTTCAAAGTAAGTGGATTTAATACGCTAAGAATTTTTTGATTGGATAGATTAAAATGTTTTTTATGTCATAAACATGTATTCATATTTTTCCTAGGGGCTAAATGTACTAATTTAGCCCCGCTTGACAAGTCTAATATGACACACTTTTCTGAACTACTTACTATGCTAGTGCCTACGCCAAATCTTGGGATTAGATAGCGGACCCCCGGGCATCCTTCAAGGTGCAACTGTTCTGAGGTGATGAGGATGTATATGAGGATGATGATCCGTGGCGAGAAAATAATATTAGCTGTTAAACACAGGATCATGATAACACGGCTCTGGACGATGTTAGAGAACACAGCCCCTATGTTCATTGAAGATTATTGGATCTCGTTACAGTGCGCCTACTGATTTATTATGCCAATTGTTGGTAACGGCTCACTTGACATCCGACCTAATATAAATAAGAAATAGGTAGCAACTTTCTAAGGACACTGTTCGTTGACACAACTTGTAACAATTAACATCACTTTAACTTAACAGTTTATTCTAAAGTGAATTAAAAACAATGTAATGAGTCTACAAAGGCCGAAAAGTACGAGGTTCAAGATGTGGAAGTCCATCATCAACAGGAAAAGAAAATACAGCGAAGCGCTTCCATGCGACGTCGAATCGTACGCCGCCCTAGCGGCTATGCAAGGAGGTAGTGCTGCGACGTTACCGCCATCTCTTGATGCGTTGCGTGCATGTAAGTATTTTAGCTACTCGTCACTAGATGGCGATACTATACGCTTGTAATATAACATCAACTGCAATGCTGCTATCTATAATTATAGAATATTTTCATGTTAATCATGTATTTTTAGAAACGTAAGCCTTGGTTATCATATCATTTGAAATCCGTGTTAATGCGATAGGTAACTAAATAAAAAAAAAAAACAGTAGAACAGGGTTTGCTGCCTGCGTAATAACTAAATGGAATTTGGAATGCAATTAGAATCCCACGCATAAACCATCTAGTTTAGTTGATGGTATGTTTACTAATGTATTAATGTAAACAGCTACATGTAATAAAATGAAATCTGCCATACAATACACAGCGCAATTTCCCGTACTTAGCGACTGGATGTGATTCATGCTTGCACCATTGTGTTTAGTTTATGATACCGACTGCAACAAAAGACTGCCGCTTTCTGTATAAGGTTAGGTCGCGTGATTTTTAGGGTTCCGTATTTGTGCATCTAACATTCATGCCATCTGAAATCAAGGATGTGCTGGTAGGTACTTTAGCGACAGAATGAGAACAGATTTTTTGGATGATATCGTTTTGATCACGATTTATTCGGAGGCCTCTTTAGTCAACTCGCACTCTATCGTCGGGCTAATTTTAAGTTATAGTCTTATTCATTACATTGGGTTAGTTAAAAGCGGCATTGATAAAGAAACGTTTAAAACTTTTATGAATTTCAATTCTATGTTAATAGTTTCCGAAATATGCCGCCTTGAATAATAAATAAGCTTCTCTTTTACATATTTTTGAGAAATGGTTTTGTCGCTGCTAAACATTTTCAATGTCGACTTCACGGATTCCTATCCAGAATTTTTAACGCTTTCTGCACATATGAATTATAATAATCAGAATCTAGTACTTTCTGGGGTTACTTTATACACAAGTCTTAAAATTAATCAAGTGAAACTTCGTAATGGTTGATTAACAATAACCCACGCATATTCGCATAACCCTTACTCAGAAACAATATTGTCTTTGTGCACGGCAAAAAGCGTGAAAGGACAACGCTTGGCAATCTTGTGAAGTAATCCTTCATTTGTTTAGCTTTGGAACAATGAGCTGACCATTAAAGAAACTGACACCGGCACCGATAAGTATATACAATCGCGAGGCCAAGCTGGGATTTGCATGCTTGTGATGGTGAAGCTGTTTCTGAGTAACGCAGTTATTGAGGACGGGCGCCTGGGGGACACACATGTAGTTGTTATTAGGGTTCCGTACCCGAAGGGTTCAAACGGAACACTATTGTTGTCATTCACGCGTCCTTCGTCTGTCACAAAGATTTTACAGCCTAACGGTTGGAGCTACAGTCTTCAAATTTTCATTTGGTGACCCAAAGCTATACAGATTGTCAACACTAATTTTTAAATGTTATTAGGCGGGCTCCCATACGGCTAAAGGGGGACGCGAACATTTTTTTTTGGCCCACCCCATCGAGAGGGGTATCGTTGTTTAGAGCTCAGTGATTTGTTTTTAAAAATATTGGACAGCAAAGAATGAGAAACCACCAAAGTCAATCCTAATTAAAAAAATTGTTCCGATGTTTTTTTTAACTTCCCATTACCTGTTACGTTAATTTTACTAACAAATACTAATATATTGATAAATCAGTTATTTCATTGGATTTTCCTTATTTTTCCCGTTAAAACCAACTTAATTTGGCGGTTGGTTCGGAACCCTAAATGTGCGCAGTCCGACACGCACTTGGCTGGTTTTTATTAATGGTCAGGCCATTCTGGCTGCTACAAACGGCACCTTTGAAATGATTTTCAGATTGACTTTCAAAGGTAACAACAATACAAATGTAAGAAAAGGTAGCAGTCATGTCGTTCAGGGAAGTTCAGCAATCGATTCTAGGTAAGGTTGAAGAAAGCTTCCTTTTATCATTAGATTTGAATTCTGAAACGACTGGATGAAGAGACGTTGGTATGGCTTTATTTTCTTGTGTATAGAAGTATATTAAAAAAATATTGACTTATTGATATTATACTTTATAATGCACATATGGATATTTCATCGAAATTTTGGAGTAGCTATCATAGTCACATGAAGTACCTATATCACCTTTTAGTTTACAAATAGGGCAGAATACACATACCTAGTAGAAATAGAGTGGTCGAGCAGTAGAATATTGGCGTCGGACTTTGGACCTCCTCCGACTTAGATATCTCCTACCATTTTCCGTGAATGGTTAAATAAATTGGTACACCTAGTCATTTAACCAGCTCGATATACGAGTATATATTTAATTTTATATTATCCCATATCAAAGAGCCGGCCTCGTTACCCATAAGCATTATGTTATCAGACATAGTACTCGGCTATATACGTTTGCGAATACTACTCTTATAGTCATAAAAAGTGGACACCACTTTTCTACTCTGTTATTTGTATATTAAGGTTCAAAACTGTTCGACCAGTTTCTCGGTGGACTATAATAAAACAAGCTCAAGTGTCGCCTGACAGTTGGTAGGTACTTGTCGTGATGTGACGTGGTGCCCAAGCTCCCAAGACAATATGGCTCCCACGGCACAGTTTCCATGGGTTTACGTAAATACATCCAAGTACTGGTCGTTTACACATCATAATTAAATGTTTCATGTTCTGAAAAAGGTTTACAATAGTAAATTATTACTTCCTCGACGAAGTTTATCAAATTACCTATGTAATAAACGTCTATAATATTAAAACCGGCCAAGTGCGAGTCGGACTCGCACGATGGGTTCCATACTATTATCTATAAAAATGGTAAAAAAATCACGTTTGTTGTATGGGAGCCCCCTTAAATATTTACTTTGTTCTGTTTTTTAGTATCTGTGAAAATTTCAACTGTCTAACTATCACGGTTCATGAGATAAATCCTGGTGACAGACGGACGGCGGAGTCTTAGTAATAGGGCCCCGTTTTACTCTTTGGGTACGGAACCTTAATAAAGTATGTATTATTTATAACCGTACGATTTTTAGACAGTGTGTAGGTATGTAATAGAAACTCTATTACATTAATGTTAAAGTAGATTATCTGATGGAATAAGATCAAATATCAGCGGTAAACCTCAAGTACATTACTGTTATTTCCCTCTATCTACCGTTCAATCCTGTTACATATTTATGTCGACAAAACGACCTCATGATAAAGGGTGTGAAAGTGCTTCGTTTCAAATTCCACATAATTAACGTCGATAACATCAAATTACAGCAATCGTCGCGATCTTCCTCATAGCGTATAATGAAAGCATTTACTATATACACAATCTTGAAAGTAACATATACATAGATTTTATATACACATACCGTCTTTATGGAACACAGTGGTAACATCAGCATAATTACGTGATATTGAAGTTCATGAATATACAATAGTGTTCATACACCTGTAGTCCACACGCGGCTCACACATTTCTACTGTGGCGATGGATGACCTATTTGGTACTGTAGACCTCATTTGGGATTTAAAACTGGGCACACATTTCTACTGTGGCGATGGATGACCTATTTGGTATTGTAGACCTCATTTGGGATTTAAAACTGGGCACACATTTCTACTGTGGCGATGGATGACCTATTTGGTACTGTAGACCTCATTTGGGATTTAAAACTGGGCACACATTTCTACTGTGGCGATGGATGACCTATTTGGTACTGTATACCTCTTTTGGGATTTAAAACTGGGCACACATTTCTACTGTGGCGATGGATGACCTATTTGGTACTGTATACCTCTTTTGGGATTTAAAACTGGGCACACATTTCTACTGTGGCGATGGATGACCTATTTGGTACTGTATACCTCTTTTGGGATTTAAAACTGGGCACACATTTCTACTGTGGCGATGGATGACCTATTTGGTACTGTAGACCTCATTTGGGATTAAAAACTGGGCCTGTACTCCGAACTTCGTATCGTGCTGTTCCTTTCACTCTCTTGTTATATATACTATGTGAGTGAAAAGGACGGCACGATACGAAGTTCGGAGTAGACTCTCTGGCTTCTGAGTCACGATTTGTATAAGGATAATAGGTGAATACTATTTGTAAATCACAGTTTTACGTGCTTCCCACATTATAATCGCCCTGTATTACCGGACAGGTAAGCACGGAGTGTTGTTGTATACAGAATGTCAGAAATATTGTACAGGAAGGAAATTTTATACAGGACAGTGATATCGCTGTATAAAAACATTTACGCAGTAATTGCAGCTAAGTACATGCTTTGAATGTTACTGTACGATCTGTAAATGTTAGAAAATTAGTAATTCAGTTTTGATCCATATGCTTACGACTTGTCAAGTCCACTAGGTAGAAGTGATGATTGATGTCAGCCTACTGTCCAGCAAAGCTCGGGAAATTAAATGATCTCATGCCGAACGTATTACTCTTACCTCGTGTACGTCTCAATTTTACTAATTTAATCCCTTTAGCCTGGACGATCTGTCCTAAGTAATTTATTCTTGAAGCTTCGATTTTTTCCAGTGTCTAACGCTGTTTTGAAAACGTGGAATATCGGTCCCCGTAGCATTTTCACGGTAAATACGACGCAGGCAAAATTTACTGTTTCTTAAATATTCTCAGTTATTTTTTTAAAAGTGACGGAACAGGTGGGCTAGCACGACTTGATCCCATATCGTATCTTGCGCGACTTAGCGATTCGTGTCTCACTCGAACTGTGCGAATTGGAAAGAGTAAGGTAGATTTTTCTCTAGTCGCGTCGCGTCGCACCGACAGTTCTGCTAGTCCCTAGGTACTTCTTAAACCAAGTACTGGATGCTACATTGAATTGATAAATTAGTTAGAATATAGAAGTACACAGTTGCTAGATTTGGGAGAAGATACGAAAGTATATACAAAACATTATTACGTTTCCTCGTAACAATATGTTCAATTGTTCATTTAAGGTGTTGTGAGGTTGTTACAATCACGCAAAATGAATAGAAAAATACTAGTAATATTCATAAAGTCAGCTATTTGAAATGACCACCATGACATAATATAGTTAAGTTTAATACTAATGCGAAGTTAGTATAGTTATGTCCTTATAGTGACGTCGGCTGCATCATGCCAATTCGCGACACAAGAGCCGCCTTTGTTCTCAATTGAGAGGACGAATTAAAACTTCCCGCTTCTAAGAACGAGCTGTGTCCGTCGGATTGTTTCATCTGCATGACTATTTCGGGGACACGTCTTATTTCTTTTATGTCAGTAACCTTACCAAGACATTAACATCTACGCAGCGAGTCGGAAAATCGTTTAGTTAAAGTTCAAAGACTTCAAAGAACATTTTGCAACCGTCGGTGTTGTTACGGCCCTTAGTAATTTTAATACGAACTTATTCGTATGATTATTTGATTAAAAATAATCTTTTTTTTATTAAGAAGTGTACGATCAACATATTTACTCGTACTTGGTATCAGAAGTAGAACAATTTGCTATACCAAGTGGACGATCCCAAAAGGTGGTACAGCGTTGTAAATAGCTCCATATACGCGAACCAGCTTTGCCTAGAGAAAACTGGCTTCCATTCCATAGCACTTGACAGAGAGAGCGCACAGTGCTATAAAAAACTAGTTACGCTCGGAAGGCGATCATTACTAAATTGTCTATGCTTTTTATTTGCCCTGCCTCTCAGCCACTCAGAAACTGTTTTATCTGCCTACATTCTTTAAGAGAAAAAGTCTACCCAGCTTCCGCAAAGGCTGCCGAGTTTCGTTTACGAAAATTGAACTTTTATTTCGATGGAAACTCTATACTGAAACAGGAAAATGCAAGACTTTAATTCTTATTTGACATTTCTGCTTGGAAATGGTTGCATGTGTGTTTTGGTTTACCATAGAGAATTCGTAAGCTTTGGTAATATCAAAGACGGATTTATTTACTTTGAAGCGTTCGTTTGAGTACTTAGGCTCGGTTTTATAAAGATTCGTTAGCCCTTATGTCGGTTTGTTATGATTGTTATAAATGTCAAAAATGTACTGCGTTACTGAAATTTGATCTGACATTTGGTCTAACGGATCTTTATAAAACCCGGCCTTAATGTGTCCTATGCTCTGAACCATGTGCTGCATAATGTTACTAGTCGTAGCGGTACACCCCTAAATTAAGTAAAATGCTACAAATGGTGTTAAAAGCATGAAAATTGATCGATTGATTGATTAAAAAAAAGAATAAGGGTCGGTTGCACCAACATACGATCACAGTCCGGTCATCGGCAAATATGGCGCCGGCAGCTGTCATCCCATAGAAACTTGTCAAACTTTCCGTACAATCAGATTTTAACGAACACTTGCTTACGATTATAGAAGGTTTGGTGTAACCCACCCTAAATGTAAATATTTTCAAAATTGCTTTCTCGGAGTTAGATATGAGGACATTAGGTATCGTTTGATCTACATATATTTTACATTTTAAAATTTGCTTCTGTATCTATGGATTGAAATGTTGAGGCAAAGCACTTGTCAATAACTAAATCAATATAAAGAATATGTAATTAACTTGTCATATTTTTCATCATTGATGAGAAAATTTCTCCTATATATTATATTTAGTACATTGTATTGATTACTTCTTGTAACTATAACTTTATATTTGTAATTAATGTCTTTACGTTATTTCTTTAAATGGACGAATGTTATTTAAATACATTAATGTGATATTTTTCTTTTGTTGCAGGTAAGTAAGAAATTTGGCTTACGAAGGTTAAAACCTACACGTTCTATACCATGTTAATACTATTCTACTCCCGTGCGTAGTTGGGTAAGTACATATATATGTAGCTAGAATAAAAAAAAATATTGTAAATAAGTTACCGTTTCTTACAATAATTTGATACAGATTTAAGAATTGTAGAGACATCTTAAATATAAATATCAAGTGTTTATAATTACCTTTAATTGCTGTATAATGTAATTATAGATGCTTAAAAAACAAAATTTACCCGATTATATCTGCTGACCCACAACTTTAAATATGGCCACTATAGAGTGTTGCTAGTTTCTATGTTATTTTTGTCTGTTTAGTTGATGGAAAAATACGTTTAGTAGGTAACTTAAGATTGATAAACAAACATGTGTTATGCAATGTGCGAGTTCACATATACGTCCAAAGAAAGGGTGTTGTTAGTTACTCGTAAATGTGTTATGGCGTGTGCTTTAGAGAGCGTGACACAAGGCTAACGCTTTCTTTTGCTGCAGTTTTCTGTTATTTTAATTACTCCTTCATTCGCTGCCTACTCAGTGAGCGTGATGAACTATGCCCGTCACTAGGCAGTACCATTAACAACGACTTGCGAGTTGACACAGCGTAATCCCTCATTACTTTTATACTAAACAATGGCACACCTAAGACTTTAGACTTTATGGATGCTCTATCATTCATGTTGGTGTTGATATATATGCAATACCATGTGAAATAGTCTTCTTCCAATTTTTTTCAAACAATTTTAATACATTTTACGATTCATTGTGTTCAATCACCGAATCTGTAGGGAACGGGTGTAAAGTTATCAATTTATCATATAAACATATAGGTATATTGTTTAACGAATCATCAAGTTAGCCAAGCAGAAATCGCGATAAGTAATTAAATCCAGTAATTGTGCACTGCTTGCTTGATACACGTCGCTGCCGCCGGATGTCGACTTTAACGTAGAAGCTGTGAATACGAGATCACCGTTACTCACCGATTCTGCACCACGCAACAATACCGTCCTTATCGAATGCCCGTTGTGCGAGCGGGATAACCTATGTAGGGGTTACGTTACACAATGTGTGCAAATCGGTCTATCGCATCCGCTCGCTCCTGAATTGAAACGTGTTGGACATCCTCGATCGTCTTGTTTATTCGTTATTTTGTCCACGCCTCCATAATGGAGTTCCGAGACCGCCGAGCATTATTAATAGGTTGCATATTGCGTTTCGTCAGCAAACACTATGTTTGGAGTGGTTTTTGTTAAAGAACGGAAATAGCACACTTTAATTTAAGGCCTAGGTAACTTAAACATACAAAACTGAATTTGCGGACTACATTCAGATACTTTAAAACGGTTTATTAAATATTTATTTTGCAATGGATACATGTAAGGTATTAAATTACGTGATTATTACGTTATTACAATACCTATAACGAGTTTCACTGGTAGGCGTTTAAAATTTTTGCATAAGCAGCTTCCCTTGTCCTTGTGTGTGAATGCGTATATTCTTGAGCTGTTGTTACCTATACTTACATATTATATTTTCCAAAGGTTTACTTAAATCAATATATCAATAATACATATTGCCATTATGACATCGTTCAGTATGATTAGAACATAATAACGACATACTTATGTCATTATAGCTAGTTTGTAATTTAATTGTAGGTATGGCTTCATGTTTTTTCATTTAAACCTAAATGAATTTTATTGATGAAATTTCATGTCAAATATACCAAATAAATAAGAAATACAATAACATGATTTCGTGTTTTGGCCTGTTTTTAAAGACGCTGTGCCAAAAATATTATTTCCGCATCCAACGCTATCGCCATTGCAGATGTGCCATTTCACGCATACAAATTGGGCCAGCAACCGTGTTCCGTAGTTTTATACATCGATAAAATAGCACAGACACAGATTATGTTATATCTAAACAACGAGTAGTTTATATTTTTAATGGTTTTTACATGAGCTAATGCTAAACAGAAGGCTGATTAAACCTTAGAAAGCACTTTAATATAAAGTATAATAGGAAGATTATTACTTTCTGTATTTATTGTATTTATAAGGATGAGAGAGAGATCTTCTAGTCATAGGTAACAGGGGAGTGTAACCAAATATAGAATAAAAAGCCAAGTTCTTAAAAACGAATTCAGTTTCGACAAAATTCCGTTTCAATTATACTTTGGGGTTAAGGATAAGAACTTCAGCTGGACATGAAACCTCATTCATATTTAAGCTTTTTAAATGTTTCTACTGCGGCAGCGTTGACTCAGTGGGGCGTTCTCGATTTAGTACAGTTTTCCTTTTATATCTCCTTTTGTACGTACTGTTTACGCCTTCGACGGCACGGCTACGCTTTTACTTTGTTTATATGTTAATTATAGCCGTGGAAAGTTATGTTTATCCTTGTCTTCCGGCGTTTGCCCGACATAAATCTCGGCAACATGTAAACAATTACTGTTTTTCAAAAAATTTTTTTTTTCATTTTTTTTGATTAATCTTGGTATAGGTACATCATATTCATGCAAGAAAAACATACTTGTTAGCATTACTGCAGTGTGTATTTACTGCATATAGTGCTTAGCTCAGCGTTCTTAGGCTCGGTTTTATAAAGATCCGTTAGACCTTATGTCGGTTTCTTATGTCAAAAAATGTACTGAGTTACTGAAATTTGATCTGACATTTGGTCTAATGGATTTTTTGTAAAACCCGGCCTTAGAAGTATCACTAAGTACGTAATTGAGGTGTATTTGAGCATTATGAATACAAAATAGTTATAATGCAGTGACACAACGGCCCTATTCACGTCGTCGCTATCGGCGTTTGCTCAATCATTGCACAATTTCGTTTGTACATTAACATTAACTTGAACGGTATTTACATATAAGTTTATTACAACTTGCGTTCACGATATAAAAATAGTTTGGTATTATCGCGTTGTCGCGTGCCCTCGTTTCGGCTATCAGTGTCAATTTGTCCAAGTGAAGTTTCAATTAGTAAGTTGCCTACGGGTTTCCTTATAAATGGACCCCTCATGGTGCGCCGATGAACACGACGCGCTTTTGTTTGGTATGTTCGCTATATTCAATTTGATATCGTTAAGACTATTATTATAATTATATCTGACGCTGTTTAAACCGGAAACCCACATTAGCTCGGCTTTTTTCGGGAATGAGGCCCAAGTAGCACCCGCAAATAAAAAAAATCATCGAAATCGTTAGACCCGTTTCTGAGATCCCTTGAACAAATATAAAAGAATTGCTTGTTTGTAGTCATTAATACATTATTTAGATATATTACATAAACGGATAAAACAAGAAATACGTTGAATCGCAGTTGACAGCCTAAGACGAGGATAATATTGCTGCTCTATATTTTGCGGTGACGTTATATGACATTTATTTTATAATATTTATGTAAGAGGATATCAATAAATTGTATACTTATGTGCATTAGAAAACTTATTTTTTGACGTGTTAATTAATATGGTATCATTAAAATACATGACAAAATACGCAACTTGTTCCACTTTCAGTAAAATGAACAGTGCAATTACATTTGCATATATGCATGTCTTTTAATAACTTTACAAAACCAACTCAGAACCGACGTAACTATTATATCCAAATCGTCTACTCCAGTGTTTTGCTTAAGATAAGTACTTAAAGTCGTCGATAAGGCTGAAGTCCCGGCTGCGCTTGATAACGTGCCTACTTATCGTGCGACTCAGCTTTTTTCTGCGAACCCACCCGACGGGCGCGTATTTCAATGGCGTCGCCCATGCACCCAACCGCGCAGTATGTTAAGGGTTGTTAAAACGTGGAATAAATTAATTGAAATTCCTATATTATCATTCGTCGACATTATACCTAATTGAAGTGTTGTAAAGATGATATTTGAGTTGTGAGGAAGTATTGGTTTCATATTAACAACTGAATAATGTATTAAGTTGTAGCGTCAGCCCTACGCTAGCGACGCGTTGGGCCGCGATGGTTCATATTGGTAAACAGTCGCCATCAGCCCGCGAAGCGCGCCGAACGTCCCGCGGCTCGTGGTTGCCTCGTGCCTCGCCACCACGGTTCGGAGTGTGCTCTCGTTTGTCCGTCTCGCCTGGAGTGTTGTTGTCCGTTGTGCCTCGCCACGCGTCCACAATACGCAGGAACTCCGCGTGACACGTTCAGGAACATTGTATGTGGTGACGTTAGGTCTGTTTGTGCTTTTGTATGAGTTGGTTACAATACACTTTGTGATACTTTAATTGTTATATATTTTTTTGACTAGGGTATAGTCTAAGCTTAACTGCTGTTCTAATTTAGGTTATGTACGTACATGGGTAGACTAATGGACAAGAATTGTCAGTGTTACAGTTGTTTTTAGAAGTTAGCTGGCTACAATAATCCATTGTCCTTGTAAAAATTTACGTTACGAAACGCGCAATACCCGAGACTAATGTACTGCATGCATCTCGCAAGTTTACCTTGCCGGACAAGTTTGTAAACAAGTTTACGTAAGTTATATAATATGATCAATTACGTTTCGAACTTTCAAATGTCAAAAGTCGCGAGACTCGTCAGATGAGTTTGGCGGGTCACAGAAATGTTAACTTTGTTGTGGCAGTGGCCTCAGGGGCGATGTAGTGTAATAACCAATCAACCAGCAAATCGATTGACTCCGCTGGCCTTAGCACCGTATCACACGCTAGGATGCTGTGCTGGGTAGGAGAACACTATATTTAGCCACTTCCACCCATCGTCTCCCTTCGCAATGGCAGTCACCGTTCAAATTATATTGGTTATAATTGTAACGAATCCTTTACTAGTGTTAATTTAAAAAAGATCGAATGTAGGTACACAATGTACAATAAGTTAGACAAGGTAATTATAAGTAAGCTTTGTTTTTACAATTATGAAGAAATTTCTCTTAAATAAAATCTTTTATGGTAGTGAGCGGGACGTGACCATTGCTTCTCGGTTCAATTGTCATAAATGAAAACGTTTTTATGCTCTCCAAGAACTATAATATTCCATTACGATCTATTTTTGTAGAATGCCTCTTTTTATAACTTTTCAGAATGACAACAAAAGGTATCTACCTAAAGGTCACGTTTACTTTTTGCTACTTTTTTGAGTTACCAGTGTTCGGGACACATAATAGCTCATCTAAATATACAGTAAAATATTATTATTTATTTACTATCAGCTAGTAATGTTGTGTAGGAAGCATCTGCCGCACCGGGTGGCTGAAATCATGCGTGTGCATGTCGTGCTGCACATCTTGCGTCGGACCCGCATCCCGCTACCTGCTTCGCCCACCATTGTTATTGTTACCCCACTCCATCGCTGCAATGTATAAACCTGCTAGCACAGTATTGTTCTAACAGAAAAAAAACCACGCTTTGTCTTCAAGTGCGCTATCAGCATACTCCACTTTACCTCTCTTGAACATCAGAATGCTAAGTTTCAGATTACGAAACCGGATGAATTTGTAGAAAACTAAACAATGCTAACAACTTTCATTTCATTAGGTACCAATTTAATGATTGGTACATGCCCATGGGGGCTTGCATTGTAAACAATACCTGAATATAAATAGGTTTTGGCTTTAGAATGCAGGTAAACGATCATTATAGGTCGGTCGTTCCTATCTCTTTGTCACCCTGGGCACGTATCTCACCTATACACACTACACACCGTGCATCACTGCGGAGAATTTGATACTGGCATTACTGGCCGTTCAACCAGCGCTGGAATTTAAATCGCCGTTACACCGAAAATATCTTTTTACACAAGACAAATCTGCGAATTCGTCGCCCGTGTAAATATATTATTTTTCCAGCAGAAAATAAAAAGCACCGTTTGATGTAATGGTGTTTGACTGGCAGAGAGTTTGACGTATTCGAAAGTTTTAATAGGCGGCACCCCATGTTATTTGCTTGTAGACGAAGTAAATAAATCGCGTTAGTAAGCCCCAGTGACAGATAAGAGTGTGGTTATCGTCACTAGCTCCCTATCACCGATAACGTGTCACAGGAATAATTCGGGATCCGATAAATTTTCAAGTCAACTATAATAGCATGTCTCAGTATCTACATACTTATTCCTTTATTATTAAAGAACCTTACTGCTCACAACGTGGTCAGTGCTCAGAGAAAGGAATTTGGTTATTCAATAAAGCCGCTTTTCCTGTTGTAAAAAGATCGAATAAGTAATTTAATACATTACGCAGTGGTTCACAGTTGACGCGATGTCATCGGGTTACATCAATATGTTGGACTTATTTGTGCTCTAATTGGATGGCTCAGGTAAGCCGAGATCGTGTGTCTGGTATCACTGGCTACGAGTATAAACGTCCTGTCTTAGTGCTTGTTGTCAATCAAAATGTATTACATGCCGTAAGTAATTGAGCTACTTACTCTACTTAGCTTAGTTGGCCACAATATGACGTAGAACCAGGGAGCGTGCGAGAATGTAGATACTTAAAATGATTAATTACATACTTAAGTGGATTACTTTAGCTGTAAATTGTATCGGTGGAACCTGTGGCGTAATACGGTATGTCCCATTACCTCTATATACAAAGGGTATAAAATCAGCCCCATGACATTTAAACGAGTTCCCTGATATTTAAGGTGACATTTCCCTTTATCCATTCGACACATAGTTACATAGGTTACGGATGCCGCGGTCATTGCCCGCACTCTTCCGGTGTTCCACCTATGCGGTGACCGGATATTGGCTTGCAATCATGTGCTACTGTTCGGATATTTTCAAATTGTACTAAAATTTAATGTTCATTGCGTAATTCTCAAAGTAAACTAGTGTACTGAAACACTCAGAGCAGTGTTTGAAAATACGCGCCGATTGGTATTCTATCTTTGGCGATATGCGACTAAATACGAATAGAGTGTAGGTACAACCAGATTGGTCCAGATTGACGTGTATCCTTCAGATGCAGCCATTAGGTTTTGTTTGGTCGAATCCGGCCTTATTAAAGTTAATTTAAATACTATACGCTGAAATACCCAGTTTGAATACTGTTATTTCTTAGATGTCTATGAATACTGATGATAATACATTATCAGGTTCAGAGATGGTCATCATTTACCTGTATAAAGTACCAAAAATGGTTAGTGAAGGCCCTAACTAGGCTGAAGCTGGTTAATTGGATTGAAATACTTCGTAAATCTTTGTACGGTGCAGAGACGCTCGAAAGCTCACGGTGTATAAGTCCCTTGAAATGTTTGCTGAGAAGCTAATTTACTAACCATATCCAATCCATACTTCATGTTTAAGAGCACACTGAAAAGTTTAAAGTGTATCCCTATATTGGGCGTTGATGGCTAATAGGAGTAAGTTTGAAAGTCAGGCATTTTCATATTCATGCTGGCTAGCGGGACCATGGTATGACTCTTTCAGCCCGTGCGGTTATGGAATAATGCATGTATACAGCTCGGGTATAATGATTATAATGTTAATTAGCTGGATCGTTCGGTGTATAATTTAGCTGTGGATCTGGTGTGGAATCCATAGGTAATAATAATCTGCCCATTCCACTGCAATTCGCGTTGAATAATAATAATTTTATTAAATACTCATTTCAGTTGGAACTAATTAGTTATATATGTATAGTTTTTAAAGAACTGGCTTGATGTGCCGTATTATGATGTTGTTTGTGTAATTGGGGTTATACCTATTGGTTAATCAGCTCTTTAATTTTCTGTAGATCGAAGTTAGGAACAAATTACGATAACAG
Source organism: Epiblema foenella (assembly GCA_963556455.1). Lineage (NCBI taxonomy): Eukaryota > Metazoa > Arthropoda > Insecta > Lepidoptera > Tortricidae > Epiblema > Epiblema foenella. The sequence continues at coordinate 8,470,290 of OY747095.1, read as the reverse complement.
TGAAAATGAGATTGTTTTATTGCGTATCTAATGGCTTTTTGACCTTATTCAAAGGGCAGTTAATCTGTATTAAGCAAGCCTGAAACACTAGCCGAATGGTCGTGCGGTAGGGTTTACTAATTCGGTATTTTGTTGTGAGAGATAGTCACGAATTCAATCTCTGCGGCATCGTGCCCGTACTCAAGTTAATGTCGGAAAGGGACATGCTGGTTGAAATGGTGATAGACATGATTTAAAATACACATTCAAATTTAGAGCGCGTTGCTTTTGATACTGATGTAGCCACTGCTAACTGCCACAACTGCCTTCTAACTTTTCTCAAAGTCAAAACTCAGTAAGCATTGTGAATACCAGGATAGTAAAATTAGAGAAGGGGATTCTGAAATAAAGGTGTTTCCATACTGACTGTAATGATTCATAAGCGCCCTGGCGTCCGTCCAAACAACAGTTTATAGCGGACGCTGTTTACAAAGCTGGCGCCCGTCACTGGACCATGTTACCACGGTGGAGATGCAGCGGCGGTCCAGTTCCTCTATTCTTGCTAGATCTATTCATAACGAACCACATAAAATACATACTCGATAGGAGTCGTAACGACTGTGTTAATACCTCTGGTACCAGTTTAATCATATTGATAGCGTAAGTCGGTCTAATTTTTGATAAAAAGCGAATTGTTTAAAAGTCTTCTAAACCGACTGAGGTCGCCTTCACTTCCAACAGTGGTTACGAGTATATGTTTAATAATGAATACATCGTTTTGTACACTGTATGTAGTCAATTCAGTTAACCTTCAAAAAGAATTTACTTACTTTATGTGTACCGTACCTATATCTTTAACAAATGTATGACTGCATCCGCGAAACAGTATTAACTGCGGTGGGTGCAATATGTGAACGTGAACAATAACCGTCAAACCGACATACTCTACATCGGCCCTAAAAGCCCGTGCTCTGATTTATTGTTTTTTATCGCTTGCCTTTTACCGCATTACAAATCTCGAAATGGTATCGTCAGTTCTACTCTCCATTCACATGGTTTCACTTTTTTATATAATCATTTATAAAACGAAACATTTAAATTATTAATTTAGCGCATTAGCATATATGGCCCTAGATAGCGGAATCTTGGAGAGTAAACCTCATGCAAATGCACATTAAGTTCATTATGTGTTGTATTTAACAAATGGAAACCTTCAACACTGTTTTCATTGAATTTTATTACTCATTAGCATTTTGTTTATGAAGTAATAGTAACAGTAAGTAATCGGGGGATTTGTGCAACTAACAAAGAAGCCTCACATGGTTTGCTTTAATATGGCGATGTGTGTCAGTGTGCAGCAGGATGCACTTAATGCAGTGCCGCGGTGCCAGCGTGCTTAATCTCGACCGAGTCGCGGTGCAATATCCATGCGGACAGAAAGGTGAAATACGAGTATTCATGTTGTGTCCATCAAATTCCTAAGCTGTTACGTCGAAGAACATGGAAATGTGCCCCATGTTCTCTATTATAATAGTAACGTGAGCTATTCTCGACGTTAAATTGTAATATCCAATACACAGTGATAGAGTAGCCGCGTTTTCCATTGCTCTATTTTTCACAGTAAACTTTTCTTCTTGGAAAGAGTGAATCTTTCTGGAGCAAATGCCTGTATGGCGTTGGCGTGGCGTTGTGATTTGGGTGAACGTTATAGTTATGACAAGTGAAACCGACGTCTATTCCGTGTACAGACGCGAAATCCTTTTGTATATTTAGTGAACATTGGTTCTGGAAATGAATGCTTGATTAGTGGCAGTGAAAATAGGGAAGGGGTAAGCTTGTTACGTAATAAGCAACGCCCCATATAAATCGCGTTAATAGCTATAAAAATTAGGTGGATAAAAAATGTCTAAATTGTCTTGTGTTATCGCTTGAGGCAAGCAACTACCGCTCTGACCTAAAGTAATGCGAAGTTTTCAAGAAACTCGAGGTCAACGTGTACTAGGGGTGGTGAGGTGAATCGGAACATGTGTTGTGAATCGCATAGCTGAGTCCATTATGCAGTTATTCGCTGACGTGACATGTTCGCACAGCGCACGCACAACGCCAGCATTCTACTGGCACACTTCTCTAACGAAAGTTACTCACTTACATAGGTATTCCACTTTTTGCGTATTCCTTGTCATTAGCCGATCGATTGATCCACTGTACTATTGAACTGATTAATTTGGCTATTGAGGAGTGCGTAACAATTTTTGTTGACTTATGTAAACATTGCAGTATTCTTTCTTTCGTATCGTAAGTAGACGGAAGAGATTGCTAGTAATTCCATAACCAAATTAGCAGAATATTTAAATCAAGTCGGTTATTGTTATTGACAGTGGGCGTTCTTTAATAATACAAGATTATTTTCTGGAGTGTATTTCAGCTTTAGGCGTGGCCTATAACGGCTTTAACGGCTGAAGTCTACTTCATTAGTATTCCCCCTGGAAAGTTGTTTGGTTATGGTGCAAAACGGAAATACAAACGATTTATTTTGATCGTCTTACATAAATAAATTCATTGAATGCCGCTTGATAAGCAATTATCGTCTAAACTGTAGGCAGTCAATCAAGGTCGTTAGATGATTCATCTATTTAGAAGTGTAGGCGATCACTGGTCTTCTTCGTTTCCTTTCATCCAATAGGCAACTACCTAGTTATACGTATCAATGGATTACTTTATAGATACGATGATTTCTTTTTTTGCTGGGTATTCCTGATCCGTTCTGATGTATTTTTAATTACATCAAACCAATCAAGAGTGGTTGGTTGTATACCTTACTTGAAAAAAATATGTTATTGTATAATTAAACATAAATGTAGAAATTGACTGACAACTTTTTAAACATTGCTTCAATTCTCGGTACTTGCTTACTTTTCAACCGTCTAGAAATACCTGAAATATTTTTATAGTTCGGTTTTAGAAGCCTATATACTAATATTACTAATGTATTTGTCAGAGCAACCTCGTTAAGTCCTTGGTTTATATAATTTGTGGTTTATCATTGCAGTAACTACTTGCCACTATTAATAACTGTCTGAAGATATTGATGAGTTGGACGCATTTTGTAAAATGTCTTTGTCAATTTCTTGAGAGCCATTTCACGAAACACTGGATTTTCATAGAGTTTCGTTTCGTAACCTTCCCTGCGCGCAGTCAACTTTATAAATATCCACTTTATAAATAATTGAAAACCAACGAATTTGTTTTACTAAAATCTTTTTTTACTGAATTGTGTTGCTACAAATATGTTAATGGAACGACCGATGAATATTAATGTTAATTCAACAATAATATTTACAAATGTACATGTAAAACATAACGAAAATTATAGGTAATATTGCTCAATAAAGATTTACAGCGGTTGTGAAAAAATATTTACACAACTGAAAGAAAGAAAAAAAGGAAGAAAACATTAAGTATTAGAAATTTAGTTAAAATATTCAGTGCTAACTAAATATGAGGTTATTATATTACGTTAAAATTATAAACGAAAAAATTTGGAATTATATAATAAAGTAATCTGAATTTAGATTAGAGAGACCTTCTAGAGCCGCCGATATCTTGGAAAATGTATTGTATCCGGAAGATATTCGCTATTTGTGCGAAATCTACGTATCCAATTAAAATGTGGTCAACGGCAACATCGAAGATTAGTAAATTCTGCACTAACCTGTAGAACATAACTGTGACGAGAAAACATGTATTTGTGGAGTAAAATGCATCCATATGTGAGATTTTCCGTAAATGTCTTTCCAGGGGAGAATATCTGAATTCGAAGCTTGCAATAAATTCAAATCTACTTAGATTTACACAATAGGATATGAGCTATGTTTATACAAAATTTTACCCAACTACGGCTAAACCAAAAATAAGGATAATGGTTCAAATAGATAGTTAAGTACTGAATTCATCAAGCATCTTGACTTGGAGATGGCAGCACAATATCAGTACTTAACGGTCTATTTAAACCATTACCAGATAACATGTTAATATATCCTATTATGTAAATCTAAGTAATATAAGGAATTTGGTTGTTGTGTTTATTGGTAAATTATTTGTATTTCTATCTAAAAAACTCACATATGGATGCATTTTACTCCACGATAACATGTTTTCTCTTCATTGTTATTTAATACAGGTGAGTGCAGAATTTACTAAGGTTCAATGTTGCCCTTGACCACATTTTAATAGGATACGAAGATTTCGCACAGAAAGCGAATATCTTCCGGATGGAGTACATTTTCCATGACAGCGGCGGCTCTAGAAGGTCCTGATCTGGGGACTTTTGGGAGACGAAAACATGGCCATTAATGAACATTCATACCAAATTTCATCCAAGTTACCAACATTTCTAGGTTTTGCTCTCTCGGCTGGTTTATAAAGTAACTTCTCTGTTTCTTAGAAATAAAACGCCAAAAATCGCTTTTTCCTTACTGAAAGTTAAGCACGGCATTATTGTATTGTATACACACAGAATGAGCGGAATTAAGATCAGTTATTTGTGTTACTTCAATAATTTATATATTATTTCACGTATTACTTCTAAAAACATCTAATTAAAAGCAACGTTCCAATGAAACATAGTAAAAACCAATACAATATCTTACTTATCGAATGTTTTTGTATCGAAGTTCTGTTAGTAGGTAGAGTAGGCCCTTCGACCGCCCACAGGCGTCTAAGTTGCTCTCCTACGCACGGATTGGCAAGTATAAAGTACCTATCGCTTATACAGTCGGTAATAACGAGACGTATGTTAATTTAAGAGGATATTTTGTCGAGCTACAACAGTAAATACACACTACATATTTTCAATGACTCACGTTCCGAGAAGTTAAAGGAAAATTGTCGATAGGTGTCCTATCAGTAATTATTAATTTATCCTTAGTAATTAATAATTTGCACATACGACACCAAAGACCACTATGATTGATATTATCTCTTTGTGTCTCTAGTGATATGTTGCGTATAAACCCTGTAATGTGTAGTGTAATGTACAATTAGTGCAATAATAAATTAATTACCTTTGTCAGAATGTCAATAGGGAATAAAAAATATGCCCATTTCAGTTTATTTTCCACCCCTAGGAAATATTGACAACATTTAAAATATTTTCTTTAATACGTTATAGTTATTATAAGATGGTCGAGCGACAATTTGATATTTGATCGAAGCATATACTCGTACGCATAAGTGTATGCTCCTCGAACTCGTTTTTGCTCGTGCAGTGTTTTTATTACTGTTGCATTGCAACTCATCCCGTTCCCATCATAAGGTACCTGTACTGCAGTTTATTCTACGCTCTCGTAGCTACGCATCCGTTATTGTAGTTGGCACGCAGTGATGCCCCTTGCTCAAGGCCGACTTCTTGATGTTCGTTAGTCTACGCAGTATTGCTACTTATCGCAATTGTAGATTTTATTATTTACTCTTTTCAAGCGGCGATTATTCCTATAGGATTTTTTAGTAAATAATTGTTTGTTTACAATGTCGCTTATTTCCTATTTTTTATATCTAGACGAGAGAGAGCTTATATCTAGACGGCATATGACATAGACATATGGTTTTTTTTTTTACCACCACATTTATTCATAGTGTAGATGCATGTTAATACTTACATTTATTACTGTCAAATAAAGTAACAACCTTCCCAACACCTGCTCTAAATACAAGTTAAAGCTTATTAAGTACAAGTATGAAATTGACACCTTCGGATGGGCACTGCTCAAAAGTTATACAGTAAAAAGAACAAATGGTGAGGGTTTAGCATTTCCGGCAACATCAAGATTATTCTAAATTTTTATAGTTCAAATTAAAGCTCGTGCAGCACACCCCATTTGTTGATTTCACATGGAATGACATTATATGAAAATTCGCCACTGTGTTACTTGTGAGTGGTTAGTTACAAGAACATGAGAAAAAGTTGTCATCATAACTGATCGGTCGACGATTTACCATACCCACGATCCTCGTGCTAGTGTCAGAACAGAACAGAAGTGTGGTGTTTTTTACGGCATCATAGAACGTCGTAAATCTATCCTTAAACACCCAACGGCATTCCACCGTGTATCTCTGTTTGCCGCGGCTTAAAATAATTACACAAGTGTTTCTGTGGCGGGCTACCCTCGCCCCACGGCCTACCTGCTATAGCTTTTCACAACTTGCTTTACCTCACCTCACGGCTCACCGTTCACTCCAGTATATGTTGATGCCACGGTACGTAATAAGGCGTAATTTGGTCTGGCTTACTCTGGTTTGCCCTGAGGTGAGGTGAAGCTTTGTGACTAGTTACTCTGACTACATCCAAAATCCAATAGGCGACCGCGTCAACCTTTAATCTAAACTGAACATAACGGAATAAAAACCCACATATAAGTGTGTTTGTCACTTTATTTTAGAATTTAGGTAGTCGCTGGTGCATGTATGAGACTCTTACACTTTTAAGCAGTAACTGTTACAATGCGATATGCATTGACTGACGTGTGCGTTATTTATTCTAGATTTTCAATATTTTAAAAGATTGAAAACATAGATCGTTTTACCATTATACCATTACATTTTTTGTTTTATGAATAGAGCAATGAATCGAGAAATGGACTGCAGTTATAGATACCATATTTTTTAAAAGTTGATACTGATTTTGTAACAAATTACGAGCTGGTAAGGAACCGAAGTGACTTTCACTTTCATAACTATCAATATTAAATAATGCGATTCGTTTTTTCATCGTTGTATCGAATTTAAACGCCTTTTTAAAACGGCAGCATGCTCATGTACTGCTTGGAAACTATCGTAGTATCAAGAAATGGTTTAGGTTTTAACTTAACATTTCTTCCAAAACCAGAACCAGAAGTTAAGTTAGTACTCATTCTAATTTAGTACTCATAAATAAATGAATCTCATTCAACGTTTTATAATCTGAGGGCGTAGCCTAGACTCGCCAATGTGATAAAGATAAACCAAGGGCGCCGTTGAACTATTAGCGATCCGAAAGTGAATACACTGAAAATCATATTTTCGCTAAACCCAAATTGCACTAATCATGCTGTGTCAAATTGTAACCATTATTTTCTGAGTTAGTTAGTCCTCAGCTTTAGTATTGTTTAAAGGTCCACGGCCCACATGCAACCATGATAATTATTGAAGCACGTTCGTATTCCAAACTGAATAAGTAAATAAACGTTGATGGCGGGCGCCGCGCACGCCGAGTGTGCTGGCGTCTCGCTTGGTCTCAGTGCGCCCGCGCCTCTGAGTCGAGACAGACACGCCAGTCTGTGCGACAGGCACCTAGAAAAGTCTCTAAAGGGATCCGCCGATGAGAGTTCGACTTTCGCAACGGATATGACACGGACCCAGTAGGGCGAGAGTACAGTGTGCGTGCGCGAGTGTTGTTTGTTCTGTTTATGACGTTTGCCTCTATTTTGGTGCGTCTAATTTTGTGCCGATGGTATTGTGCATGTTTCGTTAGTGTAGTTAGTGTTGTTAATTACCTGTTTAGCGTGAGCTGTAAGAAGGCGTCACCGCTGTGAGGGCAAATCTTGAGGTCACAACTCACAATGAGAGTGAGCAAATTAGACTTAGCGATAGTCAGTCATGTAATTTACAATCAAATACATCATCATAGTTATAGGCGTTTATGTAAGTTCTAACATACCCCTGGCTCTTTCAGAAGCGAAGCTAAGATGAGGAGACGTTGAGTCCTCTTAGTTGAGTTCTAAGAAATGAAAACTCCAGTCAGCAATGGCATCTTATATAATTTTAACATGGTCCTCATTAGTTACCCCTGTGGTCATCTAATATGTTGTTTGAAAGTGTGCTTTGATATCGTCCAGTTCATTCAGTCTAAAATTACGTATAGGTACCAATATGACATACCCTACACTCGTTCGGGGAGTTTATGATGATAACTCTCATTCGCGATCACGTGAATCATACGGAGTTGTTGCTTATTTGGTGCTACTGTAAAGCTGATTTCAATCGTCCAATCAGGAAAACGGATCTCATACTATTAATTTCGGAACAACCTACTATGTTACAAATGCGTTCCCCTTTTAGCAATGACGATAATTTTTTAAGCAATTAATGTGGCTTTTAACTTTTTCACTGTAGCAAAGAGACTAACTGCACGGGTGTCGGGTGTAGTATTCAGTAGCATCTCGCCATTAAGTCCATAATGTACTGCAGCCATGGAATGAGATTAATTTCGCCGAGTAACTCGCTCTACTTGTCCCAGTGGCCATATCCGTCGCAAATCGACCGCTTCCTTCGACGTCTTCGCCTGGGCACGGCTATTATAAACATGATTTATACCTGCTACGTCATTACTTACGATGTCAGCGTTTGTCGCTGGCGGATGCGTTTTATTTGCTCCAACAACCTATTTAACCCACACACGAACTGAACAATAACGTTCTTCAAGCTCGTGCGCCCCGGCTGTTCGACCGTGTTTGAAGATCATTACTCTTATTAGACTCAGTAACTTTCGAGAGAAAGTTAGTATTAACATTTATATAGGGCTGCTTGCCTTACAATGTGTGGCTTGGCTTATCTTTACGTACGGCTGCCGTCGACGTGTGCATAGCCATGCTATAAAAGTTTTCACTGGCATACATCGACTCAGCAGATGTTTACGTACGTCTAAACATATTGATGCAATTTGCAGAAGAACGTACGCGTGTTGGTTGCAGCTGCCAGGTAACGTAATGTCTGTTTCAAGAACGATGGTAACCGATAATATCGTTAATTCAGGCTCCCCAAATGTCAACACTTGACATCCAAATATAAACCAAAACTGAGTCTTCGGGGATCCATGTGTGTGAAAGGTTATTATTTCAATCCATGCAAAATTTTGAAGTGGACTTTTCTATCGTATTATAACAGCGACCGTATTAAATTAGTAGATGGCCTATGGGTTAATTATGACACTAAACCCAGCATGTGAATCCCGCCGGGCTACGGTCAGTCTTTATCTCAAGGAAATATCGGTCGCGTGCCGAAAAATGTTGGCTGCAAGCCAAACATGACCCACTTCGTTTCCATAACCACGCGTCAAACACACCGTCTTCCCATTAAGCGCATGCTGGTGTTCCCATTGATCTCGCTATCAACCCAATTAAATATCACTTCAATTATCTATCTTATCGCGATGTTTTGTCGTGCATATCTGCCTCATTATACCTTTACTCGATGCTTATATTATGCTTTATCTACAAGTGGTTAAGTGCGTCGTTCATTTATTATTGCACATAAAGATTTTCATTAAAGCCAGAGTTTCGCGCTACAGTTATGAGTACCTACCGTATGGGATGCGAGGGTGTCTTGTATTGTAATGGGTTGAAAGGAATCGTAACTATAAAATATTTGCCATGGTGATTGGGCGTTCCGGATGGGCTGGTACTGGCACCTTGAGGCGGCCTTCACCGCTAGAAGTAGGCTAAGATTGTTTGCCCCCGACGGCAGCCTAGCAACGGCTCGTCTAAGCCACCACGTGCGTACAGTACCTACATTTTGCAAGCGCGAATGTTAGCATGGCACTTACTTCCTCCGCACGGGTTCAACGACGGTCACCGGCCAGATGCTATTTTGGTTTGCTATTGCGAATATACGACGGTAAAATTAGTTTACCTCCCCATCATTGTCGTGTTTTCAAATCTATGTATGTAGTATTCGGGTAGCGGGAGTGGTGGTGACATTTTCACTATACACAGAGGAGTTGTAACGCCAGATGGTCGTTTGATGAAACGCTAAGGCTGCTCTTAGATGAGCCAGTAATTTTGCGGTTCTGAAAAAAATAGACATATGTAATGCCGATGACTTATTAATATTCTGCACGAATTAATTTCTTAAAATACGACTTTAAACAATTTATATTTATTTTTATTTTTAATAAAACAGTCTTCAATTTAAAATTACTGTAAACCGCGTGCTTTAAACCAAGAGGGATTTCGCAAGTTGATTTGTGCGCGGGAGAGGAGTACGGGATACCGAACAAGACTACATACTTTTTATTTTATTTTGTATACTAATAAAAATAAATGTATTTCTTCTTCTAGATCTGTTGTTTAGTGTTGTTTTACAACGGGAAAGCCCTAAAATTCTCATTTACTTGTTCCAGTAAGTACGTTTACATTACACGTCTTCATGTTGCTTAGCTCTTGTAGGCTTTCAACATTTCACAACATCGCCTCTTCCTCGATGGCTTTGTTCGTATTGTAGTGAAGGTTTATTTCGCGATTTTCTCCTCGGAAGAACTAGATTCACATCCCGCTCCCACGCGGAACTTTCCACCGAGACAATGGGTCGTTGAAGATTTCACTCTTTTTGTCAATGTGTAAGCCGCTTATTGCACTGTGGTGCTAATTAAAACCACGTGTGATGTGCCCGCAATCGTAATTGTCTCTTCCTGCACCGCGTTTCGCGTGATTCGACTCTTGCGCAAGTGGCAAAACCGAAAGTAATCGTCGAGGCGTCGTTTTTATTCAGTCTTATCTCATCAGATAGACTATGCAGAAACGGTACAATACGCTGCTATTAATCTCCAGTATCAAATACGTTTCTAACGTTTATTGGCTAAATATTTATTGTTCAAATCTAGGATTTGCTGTGGTAATTTAAATAAAGTGGTCAGGGCTACAAACAGTTTGAGCAACTATCGTTGCGCTATCTTTTAATTACTTTACATTACGGTAGTTTTTCTACAATTAAGACATTGTTATGGTGTAATAGGTATGGTTGTTTTTAGTACCTGCGTCACGCAAAGCGATAAAGCCAGACTCAGACTAATAGCGTTTCACTGAAATATGTTTTTGTCAATAATTATTATGAGTCCGAGACGTGTTTATTGATTATCCCTCTACAGACTCAACTCTTAAGTAGAGAGTGACATTTTATGCACATGAATAACGGGTCAGAGTTAGATCCCCGCTTCAGCTTATTCTAAAATGCTTTCATCGGTATGGCCAGGTTTTCGGTTGTTCTCCACTACAGGTCGCTATTCTCCTCCGATTCGCATGAAATATTGTGAGCAGGTTCGAAAATTAGGTAGATTTATTGACGATTCTGTTTTTGGTATTCAAAAAGAATCACTCACATAGCCAATAATATTTATATTCGTTGGTTGTGGCTCTAAGTGGGACAACGACTCACAAGTTACACAGGGCTTAGTGGGTACTAGCTCCGCGACGAGAACTTCAACGGCCTTTGTTCGTCTGCCATTCATTAGGAAGCCGTATGTCACATTTGTAGACCCCATTCTTTGGAAGTTCGTTGAACCCAATTTTGGTCGTATCCCACGTAAGTACATGTACCCGCTCAGTTCCTCTGTAACGTGTTTATCTGGTCCCCGTCGAATTCGGCCCATTCTGTTACAAGATGTTGAAATTCCTGCTCCACGCAAAAACTATCACTTGCGTGATTGTATAAAGGGTCCGGGAAACGTGATCTTTATTCGATTGTGGTCATCGAGGTTGCTTAAATTCACGAGAAATTATAATGTTACAAAGCAGTATCTATGTTTGAGGGATTTTTGTAATAATTTATCGTAGAGGCTTTATATCGCGTTAAACTGTTTACAAAATAATCTGTCCAATACCTTATATTATACATATAGATCAATATAGATCATTGGCTCAGTGGACTGGTGATGTCGTATGATTACAGGTCGTTCACGATAACGAGCGATAAAAAGCTAATATTTGTAATATATGAAACAAATGCAGTCTTATCTGAGAAGGTGTGTAGAGCACACGTGATAGATAGCCGTTGGTTAGGTCACCATACTAGGAAATACATTCTACAAGAACACTTCCACATTGATTGGATGTGACGTTTCATGGATATTTTTTTCATAAACAGGTGACGTCAGTTCTTAAAATATGCTTCAGAACTAAGTGATTAAATACCAGTGTCAATAAACACTTATAGGTTCGTGATGCTAACGTGAACTTTTATTAGCAAAGTGCAAGTTTAGTGACAGAGCATTGGATTAAGTGTGGTGGTTCAGGATATGTGTCAAGATGAGTACCGAGCGCCGTCTCTCTCGGAGCTTCCACTCGTGCCTGAAGGGCTCGTCCACCGAGGAGGCGGCGGACGAGGAGGAGAGCTGCTACCACTCGTTGGGCGGTCGGCACTCGCTCAGCCGCCAGCCCCAGGTTTACATAGAGGATCTGTCTAACATGTCTTTAGCGGACTTCGAAACTACACAAGAGGAAAATAACGGTTGGTATCTTGTAGTTATACTATACAATATACATGGTTTTGTGATCAGATGTATCTGGGCGAACAATATGCTCAAAATATCTGAACACACACATTTCAAGGCGTTAGAGTGCATGTTCAGATATTTTTGAACATCCTGAAAAGTACAGATATATTTAATGGTGACTGTACATGCTATACTTAATGTTTTAAGCTATATTTGAACAAACAGATAAAATAGATTCAATTCTTCTTTCTTTTTTGTTCTGATCTGCATTTCTAACTGTTGCCTAATATTAAATTTAAGAGATTCTACACAAATAAAATATAGACCTTTTGGGCAATATTTGTAACAGAAAGGCGCTTAAATGCGTCAAATTACTCGCATTTCGGACGTGATGCAACATTCATGGTCTTTAGGTAAAATAATACTTAAGTAGTGCAATTTGCGTACGAGTATTATGTTGATAACAATGTAAATCGTGAAGGTTTAAAGCAATATGTGTATCCTTAGTTAACAAGTATAGGTGGCACAATATCAACATTTTTTAAAATACATACAGCTTATTCATGGACCATTTGGCCTGGAATTCGATTAAAATTTATTTGATTCCGTTGTGACACGAAAGTTACACATATAAATTGTATGTTTTTCGAGTCACAACGGAATCAAATACAATGTAGACGAATAATGCCAGTGTAATTAATGATTATCATTAGATAGCATTAAAATCCAATTCAATTAGGATTCCGCTACATGTGTTTCCATAGAGATCATACCTCGTTCTCAAGCGTGCGAGGCGTCAAATAAATGAAAAAAAAAACCACTTTGCACTTACACACGTCCCATGTGGGTGACTACCCTTAAATAGAAAATGACAACGTCTTTTTGATTTGTCAGCTCTATACAATTTCTGACATTGTCTATTTAAATTGTCATCGGAGAAATTCAAAAATTCTCATTTCATTTTATTTCGATTATGATAAAAATTCAAATTGCATTAGTTACCAACCAAATATTAAGCATGATACCATTAAGTTATGGTTTATTTTACATTGATGGATACATTAAAATTTTTAAGGAAAGTTTATTTATTTATTTTGGTTAGATATAAAAAACGCAGAACAGCAGTATCACATTCGCGTGTCAACGCCAATACCCGAAGTATTTTTCTAAAACCCGAATGTCTAAGAGCTTACGGACTGTACGATAGTGTTTACGAGTACAGGTACATCGCGTAATAGAGTCGTATTTATTTATTTACCAATTCTATGCGAGATGACAGAATACAGATCACAGGACCGGTCCGCGCTATTGTGGTCGCGGTTCACATTCATTACTCGCTATATAAACCCGAGAATTACGTTATGATATGCATGCAGTACGCCTATGCCGGTAGCTTGCATAGCGATAGCAACTGCGCGGTTATCGTACAACCGGTTTGCATAACAGGAGATGGTATTGACATCGCTACTTTTTACGGTATTCTCATTGTAACAAGAACGATAAAGCTGTTTTAAAGCCGGACCAGAAATTTATAACTGTGGGCCATGTTGCGATTTTTTTATGGAACTAATTTCTTACACTAGCAATAATCTTAATGATAGACTGTCACTGTTGTCAGTATCACTGTGGTGGTCTATTTGAACAATAGTGAAGTGTTGAATATAAAATATGAACAAAAATGCCTAAACTGATGAGTAATAATGTTCAATTCTGGGAAGAAAAACGCTCGAGAAATGAAACTATTTCGCTACAAAACATTTCGAATCTAACATCAAAACTAACAATTAAACAAGCCAAAATGTCATTATCTCAACTATACTGTCATTACTGATCTGTTGCCATATAAATGAGAATAATAGCGTCTTCCTCACAATGGTCATATATTTCTGGTCGGGCTTTAATTTCCTTGACTGTTCCCCGTTGACAAATTTGATACTTATTATACTTTGGTTCCGATTAAGAACTTAATATGAGTAACATTACAGTGTATTTTTCTTGCATATTATAAATGAGGTTTAAGGTAAATTTTGCTATGCTATAATATAAATAATATAATCCATGAGCGTCGCCATAACATCACGCATACATAGAACAGATAATTTTGACCTTGTTTTGCATAAGTGTTGTCATAAGTAATGCAATGCAATGTGTATCTTATCCTAATATCTTATCTTATCTTAATAATAGGTGATGTTTCGATTATGTCAGTCGTTGCATTTTAGGGTTCCGTAGCCAATATAGGCACAGTTGCATAGGCATAGTGTCTCCGTCAACAAACTGTCATACAGTTTGGCGGTTTCTAGGTTAAGCTGCCATGTAATTTTAAGTGATAAACGATTCATTTATTTTATGGTGAAAACAGAACCGTTAAATTTTTTTTATCCTGGGTATGAATAGGCGTGTGAGATATCTATGGATAGGACTTTAAAATGATATAGTTTCATAAAAACTTTTCCATTTAATTCAGCCGTTCGTGATATATTAGCTGGCGAAGTCGTAAAAAGTTTGAACCAGATAGGTCTAACCGTTTTTTTAGCGCTAAAAACTGCTTTACCCAAACAAATGGACGGTAAGTGCCGTGAGTTTCTTACAATGATACGTCCTTTTTTAATGAATAGCATAGGATTGAGAATTTAAATGTGGACTGGAGAGTAGTAGGCACGGACCGAACCCTTCAGCGGTCCGACACGCAATTTGCTCGTTCTTTTAATATAGTAAAACTACTAAAGTTAATTATACAGTAGAGGTCTCATATTGATTTGGGAATTTCTGAATAACGAAGAAATACCTATACATACTACATTTATGATCGGAATTCACCTTTTCCTTTAGGATCGTAGTTGAAAAATAATAAAAATATTACACTAAAAACAAGAACAACGCAAAGAAGGTTCCACGAAGAGTTTTGTGAGGATTTTAGGTTTTTGTTATTCCGGACCCATTTCGTATGTCCATAAGCCTCACACGTTTGTTACGTTTTGTTTAGATCACGTCCAACGTTACCGATTCCGGTCGCGTGCGTTTGGCGCACCTGTGCAGTCGCGGCGCGGGCGCACTACCGCGCACATCCGGTTCCTGTCTCCCTTCCCTTACATACCTCGCGATACACCTCGAACGTTCTAAACGAACCCTCCCTATTAATTTGAACTTCAAAGGGATCAAAACCTTTAGAAGTCATTATTCGCCAAACGCTCTTTGGATGATACAACGTGAACTACCCTGTCGCGTACAAATAATGCTTTTGATCCATTTACAGCTTTAAAATAAGTAGTCTTCGTTTAATTTATTATACGTCCGAGCAATTTTAAATGTTAATATCCTTAATAACCTATAATTAGCATATTCACTTGCCTGACTATTATGTAATGGTATAATACCCATCCATCCACCAAGTAGCATTTTCGTCCGTTATATCTAGTCTAAATAGCATATGCTACCAAGATATGATAATAAAATCCGTTCAACATAATCCAGGAAGTGTCAGATGTCTTTTTTCTATTGCAGATGCTCTCTCTGTTTTTAATTTATAAATAATCGCTGGCTATTTGTAATTAATTCACACAGCATCCCTTTGTAGACTCACTTCCACTAGCTACGATAATTTATGATGCCGTACCGAGCATCAATACTGTCAATCTGGTAGAGTGGGATTATGCTTGGTATGCCGTGTCGTTAGCGACGGGGGCTGGTTTTTGTTTGCACGATCAATTAAGAGAGGAAGCCGAGCGGATAAAACTACCTACGAGTTATACAAACCGTGTCTTGAATGAATTTTGGAATGGGTCAGGAAGTAGGCACAGGCACGTTAACTGTTTTAACAAATATCGCTCTAAGTTATCAGATTTGGTCGTCATGCCACTCGAATCCTTAATCGAAATTTTAGTCGAACCTACTTATGTCGGTTTTTGGAGTTAACTATGTAATTACCTAATATACCAATTATGGTCATCACACCGCTTCTTGGCGTAAGTATACATCAGGGTATTGTAAGATATATACTACTTGGTGATGAGTCGAATAAAAAAAAAGTTTATTAAATATTGTTTTACAGAAATGCTTTATTTGGTAAGCTTTTAGATTTATTTTATGTGATTTAAGCGCTAGCACTGCGACGTTTCATATGTACCATCTCGACCACTCACATTTACGCTGCTTGTGCGTTCGAAAAGTTACGTAACTTTCCCGCTCTTGTCCTAAAATTTGAAGGACGGCACGCTGGGCCACGAGCCCCGTATATCGTGTAACCATTAAGTAGTTAATGTTAGTTTGGAATTTCGACTAGCGACACTTCGAAATGGTTGCATTTCGCCTTAAACTAATATATAAAGTACTTTAGCTGCAGTTCACAAGAGAGTAATTAGAACAACAATCTGCATATTAATGCAATTTCCTTAATTTCCTGGTTTTCCCATACAAAGTGATGTCAATAATACGTATCACGTGCATTTGTTGGAGCCGTTTGTCCCTATTTATTGTAGTCTAATTGTAGTTGGCCCTACATTGGCGTTTGATCCTCTCTGAAAACTGGTTCGTATGGCACCATAAAAAATAGTCAAGTATGGTTCGTTCCGTGCAGTAGGTATTATGCTAATTAATACATATGCTGAGAGTAGGTAGGTGCCCGCATCATATTCATGAGATCACTGCTGCAATCATCGCAACATCTATACAACCACATATCTACGGGTATCAATTACCACACACAGAAACGATATTATTAGCCTATCGTTAATCACAGTGATGAAGCGTACGTAAACGTACTTAAAAAAGTATTATATGTCGACATGATTCTTAACTATGTTTAGTGGAGTCATCTCCAAGATACTCACACCTCTCATTGGAACTAATGTTAGGATTCCAGCATTACCAGCCAATATTGAGGCAAAAAGAATTCAAACTATTGGTAACTATTGGCAACTATGTTTAAGTCTTACTAGCATTTTCTATACCAATCACTAAATTAGTATCTCACGATGACCGGCCTCTTGTCTTGGGGTTTATTTTTGAGTTTTTTTAACGTATTGTCCCTTTGTCATATAGTAATTAGAACGCATGTACAAGAAAAATATTCATGTTTAATTCTCCTAAGACATCTCAACACACACTCCAAGCGAGTTGAGAAATATTTCCTCAAAGTAAATACGTACAATGGCATCAATTTATGTCCGTTTACTTCGGCGATGTTTTGAATATGGATTTGCGTCTCTAAACTGTGATATTTTATCATTTTGGTACCATCATTCACAATTTACTCAATGTGTAATGCGAAAAGTTAATCTGATCAATGAACAACATTTTTATGCGAAAAGCATTTATCTTTATTAAAATTTTGTAACATACAATACAATACACAATACAAGTTCGTTTTTTGAGGTATGTAATAAAGAGTTATTGCGTACCTCAAAAAAAAGAACACACTACGGAACATTAGGCTTAAAGTATAGATAAACAGCAGGCGGTTTTATAACATAAATAATATATACACGTCAAAGTTTACGGAATAGTGCAATTTTAGTTTGTTGAGTGTGCGCGCTTCGCGTTTTAAAGTTGTTATCGTATGTGAAAAGTGTGTCACAAGCAGGAAATGTCAGTTTGCATGTAAATTGGTACACAAGTTGCGGTGCAGCCTGATAGAAGACTGAGTCTACCAAATGACATGCCAAATATTTATAACCGTAGTGTAAAACCATTTTAAGACCAACGTTCTTCTTCTAGTAGACACGGGTTAATGCGTGAGTTAAAAAAAGTATTATTTCAGATGTGAGCGGCCACATTGGAGGCCCGTTCAGTTCAGATTGGTTTTACCCCGCTATTGTTCATCAAGATACACAAATGTGCCATTTATCTGTCACTGATATCATCGAATGTAAACTTAAAAGTTTTCGATGTGGTGACACGTTGTTTTAATTATTTTGACTGATTTATTCTTCTTGTTGTTCCAGGTAAGCCATAAAAATCTCTCCATTGGAAATAGCCGTAAAATACGCTAAGTTCTACCTACATATGTACTCGATAGCGACGGTCTGTAAGTCGTTTTGGCGGTTTGGGACCACAAATGGAAGCGATCACTTTTAATAATGTCCGCTGTTCAAAATGCTCTGTACTCAACATAACCACTTCTAAAAATATTAGCCATTATACCCAAAATATACCTGAGCCCAATCGAACATCAGGAAGTTGTTGTAACTTAACTTCCAAGATTTGACCCCTCTACATCTACATACTAACACGGCAAGTACACAGCAGATATGATAGTTTGTTAGGGTAGGCACTATTGACTTTGATGAATGTTCCAATTATTTTGGGTACTTAATAATATAATAAAATAATCATTTCCTGAACTGGTCCATTCAGCATTCGGGCGTTACCAGAAGTGGTGATTATAAGAACCGGGCATTTTTTAAAAGGGCTCTTGCAAGAATTAGCCGTTTTAGAAATTAAATTTTCCAGAAATTGTTGTTTTACAAGGTGAGTAATGTTAGAAATGGCTAATATTAGAATTATTCATTTCATTTGTGGTCCCAAAACGCTGTAAGTTATTAGTAGCGCCATCTGTTATGCACGTTTGTAATTATATAGTTTCGCTACTTGCCGTTAGATGGCAGCACGTTACATACACTTGTAGTAGGTAGTTGTGTAGGCATATTAGAGCGTAGAGCGGTTCGGTGCGAATAATTCCGTACAATTTTATTTCTTAATAAGCATTTTCATTACAAATAATAACCAATAATATATATACATCTATATACATTGCATTAAGAGTCAATGCGATCAACCAACAACACAGTTTATTCCAAGGTTAATCCTCGCAATTCTGACGTTTAATCTGGTTTAACCTCTGATAATAAATCTGATAATAGTCTAAGGCGGCATAAGTAATTGATATATGTACGTAAGTATGAATATTTGTCATAATTTGCTTTTATTAGCTGACTTCATACCAAGTCAACAATAAAAGGTATTTCGTTGCCATAATTAACTAGATCTTCTTTAATCATTCATATTTAACTACTTGATACCTATGCGTAACAATTTGAAGTCATTAAGAATATGCAAATATAAGATAATTCATTAATTATCGAATAGTACACGGGCTTTATCTTGTAGGTACCAGTAATTAATATTTTGTGATTATTATTTAATGCTACATAATTTGACTCTGGGGGATAATTCCGATCGCTTCTAATGTATTCCAACTAGGTTGGTCCCGCTTGAACCCCACGCACTGATAATCAGGCTGAATCCAAAAGGCGAATGTCAATAATGGCAATGCTCTTGATAGAGAGTGACGTGCCGTATAGGTACCGGAAATATTCCCGATAGTACAGGGAATATGCCCAGCTCGGGAAAGGAACGGCACATCACATCCCTATTTATACTAGGTATTATTAAATGACCTTTAAGTTACACATAATATTTAATGGCAATTGGGATCGATATACATGTATCTAATACAAAATCTGACATCAAGTGGACGAGTCTTATATTTACGTAATTTTCGGTTTACTTAAGGGGCTAGCTACCCTATCTCAATAACCTTCGATCTGTAACTCTTCATTTTTCCGTGTTGTTTTTATCTCATCGTGTTAACAACGGCCGTCCTTACCAATACACGATCGCACTTTACTTCAACCAGTCACTGAAACCAAATAAAACTTTGTAATATTTACTTCAAAAAACATTTTTTTTGTACTTTTATCGAAAATTAGGAATTACGAAACTAAAAAAGCGTGTATGCAAATACGGAAAAGGTTGTAGTTATCTTGTTGATAAGTATGTAGTTCCAAAAAAATTTAATATGATTTATATCTTTATTTGGGTCTTCCGCCGGATCTTTTAAATGAATTGTATAGTAGTTATTTTTAAATTCTAGCAGAAAAAAGTGTTAATAAAATACAATCCTACAACATATATGCATCTTTAGAATGCGAAAACTAACCTTGAACCAGTTACGTAGCAAAATGCACTAATAACGGTTAATTTCATCTGGTAGCCCCTTAAGGGTGAGGACTAAGTATTACGGTAAACGTCCCTGTGCTCGACACTGACCTTATGTATGACAGAGGTGTCTAATAGGTATCATGTGTTGGACAAGAAGGTGTCGAGCACTGGGATATTTGCTATGAAGTGATTTAGTTCAACGCTCGATGAATAAAAACATCCATCTTCTTTTTAAGTAAGCATTTTTCTCTGATTACAGAGGGTTTGAGGATTGAATTAGTATATCAGAATGGAACCTCTTGAGATTGATTCTGCTTAAATAGGTAGTATATTAGTATACGTATGTCATCTCCTCCCATGCCATATGTATTATTTCAGTTCAAAATTAAAGCTATGTTCTCTTATCAATGTTTAATCGAACCGTTCGGTTTACGAAACAGAACACGTGGTGTCCCACGTCGAAACCGAACACAATCGTGATGCCTCCTTACCTTGTTTAGCCCAAGAACAATACTGGCGAGAACCAGTTAAGTAGGTTCATGACCGGCGCGATCGCCTCGCGCATAATACGAAGCCTGCGTCGTGATTTAAACATGTAGTACCACTCGCCCTCCGGCAAGCAAAAACTGACCGAGAAGGGAGCTACTCTGACCACACCCCGGCTCAATCAGACCTCTGCCGCCTTTCATCTACGCTGCCAAAGGTATACACGACGGAGACCATATCAAAATTGCCGATATTGGGAACAAAAAAGTAAACCGGCGTTAGTAAAACGTCTGAAATGTACGCAAATAAATTTTGTGAATTAATGCAACTATTAACTGAAAAAGTCCAGAGTTTCGTGTTAATGTGGCGAACAATTCTCGCCCCTTGTGATCATATCGTAATGACAAAATAGTTTTATAAAAAAATCAGTTAATGACTCTAGACCCTAATTAATGACTAAACCTTATAAAAAAATCAGTTAATGACTCAAGGCCCTAATTAATGACTTACCCTGCCGGGTGGTTTTCCTAGGCCTACCTATCTTATTTGGAGATATCTAGACTAGAATGATATTGACTAAGTATTTAGTTTAGTCTTAGGTAACTGCATGAAATGTTTTGTTTTTGAAAGCTTTAATAGGACGTTGGTATGTATGTCTAAATGGGATTTGTTGCCATCTTCACTATGCACCGGATTCAAACAGTTATTCGTTAGGTACACTACATTTTGCAAATAATTATAATGCACTGTGGCCATTTATCTTATTATTACACTAGCCTGAATTAGAGTAAGATCCCTTCCTACCAAATAGTTTAATGGCTCCTTTTATATAATTTTTACAGAAGTGGTTTAAATGCGAACGCAGTTCATAATAAACTGTCATCTTAGTGTATGTACGCAGTTTTACAGTTACACAAGTTACACATTATATTGTGGTGTAGAGCTGGAGTGCGAGCGAGAGGTAGCTATGCACCTCACCGGAGGGAACCGAATGCGGACGGAGATAGCCGAAGGTTCTAAACATGGCGGCGTGTGCACGCTTCGCGGCTTGTCAACAAAGTTCCTCCGACCGCCTTCGCGACCGCGCGCCCTCCTGTTGATTCTGAATCAGAACTTGTTCGGTTGCCGCTTGAAGTGATTATGTGAAACAAGTGAAATGTGCAATATTTTACTGGGATTGTCTCGATTATTTTAATCAATTTACTTACTACAACTGTACGAACTGTTCAAGTATGATTATTCTAGTTACATTTTAAAGTTGGAGTATTAAAAGACCATTAAACTTATAAGAATTTACATTGTTGAAAATAAATAGCTGCAGGATTTCTACTTTGTAAAACTTAAGCTGATTGAGCAGTGGTTACTCAGTTACATACGGTAATTGTTCACTGACATATCTTATCTATTTGCCCAATTTCCTGACTGCGACACGTCGGACATTCGTAGATGTTGTGTATTCACGTCTGATATTGCTTTGATTTGACCATTACCTAAGTTGGCAGCTCTAAAGTGATTAGCATTGATCCCTATTAGTCACACTGTGCACTTGGGTGCATTGAAATAGATGCATCTCGCATAGCGCGCGATTAGGGGGATATTCAAGTAGAATTAATTCAACTTAAAATTATGGGCGCGTACAATATTTGTTGTTTTTTCTGTAATGATTAGTAAATGAATCCGTAGATTTGTCGTCTGTATTTGACATTGAAAACACCCCTCTGTGGGGTGGCAATGAACGCAGTTGAATCCAAGCGTGAACCGTTGCACGTGCCGTGCCGGTTTCAACTTGTTGCACATCGGACCTCATACAGACTTCGGTATTGTTGCAATAACACAATGCCCCATAATCCCTTTGAAAAAATATGCGACAAGAGAACCTATCCGAGCGAGTTGGAACAGAAGTTAAAAAGTCCACAAAGTAATGTTTAATGTGCATTTGTGTGTACCCTAGACATATTTGCCGCCATGGTAGAACTATTTTATACCTCTCAATATAATTTTGAAATAATCTCAAAGGAACCCAATTTCTATATAAAGGGACTCTACCTAATCCAAGCTTATGTCTCGAACTTATAAGAACTCTACCTAAACCAAGCTTACATGTAGTAGGCAGACAGGTAGTAGGCGTAGAGACGTACCTACGTCTCTACGCCTACTAACTGACTGGCTATAAAATCAGAATATTTAATTCCTAGTAACGCTTGTGTCTACTTGTTCAATTAGGGATCTGTCTAACAACTCAATCAATAAATTTGACTAAGTACTTTATCGATCGAAGGATAAGTCCTTGCATGCGACGGCCTGTTCCGAAAACGGGTTACGAAATTCAGGTACCTATGGAATATGTATGTTTAAGAAAATTGCTAGCTGGAACAAATTGTCTTCTTGCGGCAACGTAAGCAAGGCTACCGACCCGGGGACACCCATTATTTATTTTAGTTTGAAGAGTGGTAGAAAAAAGAAAATTCTGAACTATTATTTTCCTTAATTAGTCTAGCTAGTAAATGTTTGTTTGAATGAATCCTCGACACTCGAATCTTCTAATAAGCTCTCAATAGCGTGGTATAAGAACATGAAAGACTTCGCTTTTAAAACGAAACAAGAGTTTATTTGGTCTTTATTTTTCAGGTTACCTGTGGTAACAACATATTTGTTCAATATATTTAATAAAAATAACATGTGGGCGGTGTACGATAAAAAAGTAGTGGGCAAAGCGGGTGTCGTGAAGTGTAATCCTTTATCCACCCGCCTACACGTCTGGGCAAACTTTCTAAATAGAGGAATTGAAGACGGTTTAGCCGCCAAACTGTTGTTTGAGAAAAAATAGTATTCCGTTGGTGTGAGTCACCGCAGCGAGTCCCATCGAGGTCTGGGTCACATTCCAGGCCTGTGAGCGGCCGCGCTCAGCCAAACCGGACCCCGCTGTGCTCCTCCATTTTCGTTGTCCTTTAGTTTACGTAATGCGCTTTATAATTACACAAATGCTGCGGGCCGTTGTTTCTTAATCTGTTATAGCGTTTGCGTGCCTATTAAACCGCTTCATAAATTAGGGTTGCTTTTGGCGACATAGTTGAAAATATTTGAACTAATCTGATCGCTTGTACGTCCAAGCCCCCGTGCCGGCGAGGAAGGGGCGTGTTTTTTGTACACCATCTGTCGGCCTGCAGGTGTCGTTTTACATACTAAGCAGGTGATTTGAATTCGCCTTTCTCTCTTCCTCTTAGGGATTTTATTAGTATTTAGTGTTTAAGTGATGGTCGACAGCATACAATGATTTTGATGTTCACCCGCATTCTCATTTCCGCTTGATCGTAAAAAGTTCTGTTTTTTTCTTAAACACATAATTTTATGTGAAAAAACATGTCCACTTGCCTATGTTATCGTGTAGTTCGGTATATGTGTAAAATTAATAAAATATACCAAATAAGGTTCGTGGGCAAATATGTCTTACGTTCCGCTGTTACTCTTACCAGCACCATAATCATAACCCATACCAAGGTTTATCAAACGGGACCGTGTCTCATGCTTGTTGGCTACTATATATATATATATATATAATACACATAGGTAAGAATATCTTATACGGCACAGGTTTCAGTTCGAACACGAGTAAAATCTTAATACCAAGCGTAATCCACTCCTCACAAGTTTGATGGTTCAATCAAGACTAGAGGCGTGATTACGTATACGTAACGTTTTCGAGCGTGCGTCGGTTCCTTGTTCCATACTGAAAATTATAGTCTGAAATGATTAACGTTAGTTCATTTGACAACTAAAACAAGCTAGTTATTTTTTTTTTCCAAACGCGCCCGAGTCATATTAAGAGCTGTATGGGGATGGTATTAATCTAACGGTACAAAACCTTGACTAATCCACTGATCAGGTCCTCACCCGTCTATCAAGTGATGAGGATGTAATCGAGCGGTTGTAAAGCCCTCCGTACGGGGTATTCACACTGACACCGGAGCGCTATCAGTGAAATTAACTCCTTAGCATTGGGTTTAGAGAAAAAAATGCGTGCACTGGTGCATTTTACGTTTATGCTTATTGTCTCCGCTTCATGGTTCATTCTTTCTTCATGGTCCATTGTAGCGACACATACATGTACAATACTTAAATTCATGGATTAAATATGTTGGTAAGCATTTACTAACGATACAGGCCACAACATTATACATAAACGGAAATTGAAAAAGAATACAAATGTGTATTTTCGACCGCAATCCGAAGTAAGTTTACTGGATGATGTAGACAAAATGGTTAAACAGGAAACATGGGTTATCACAGTGACATTTACTGGGAACAGCATAGGGACAAATTGGCGTTGTAAGTGTGACCTACTAATACGTACTTATTTATACAACGAAAAGAGACCATTAGGCATATCTCGAAAATATAGCATTGTATTTTACAGGTAAAGTGCCTATTGCAATGAACTGGGAATGTGAGGTAACTCAATGCAGTAGGTACTTAAAAAAATTTTGTTTGTAGGGCCTTTCCGATCTGTGTCCTGTCTTCATCACACTGTATAAATTAGAGAGAGGAGGGTAGTTTGAGTTTTTTCGTCTCGCGTCGCGTCGTGCCAGTTGTGCTTTGTGCTAACACTCCTGAATTCTACTATATATTTTATCGCGGGGCGCGGACCAGCTCTTCTCCCCTTTGCTGCAAAACGCGGGGCAAGCAATTTAAAAAAATAAAATAGGAAAGACTGTTACGATTCGTTTTTGCATCTTAATAGTGCAATCATCAGTTTTGTTGTAGAAGTGAGTCATAGATATTAATCAGCACAAGCGTTGATTCATGGAGAAAGCTCTTCTGTAGCGAACCGCGTACCTATTTGCAGTAAATGTTCAAAACAATTTAGATGGTTGAGAATATAACTTCGTTTCAGTATGGTTTGCTGTTGTATAAATAAAGGCGCATTAATTGTTACTTAATGAGTATTTTTGTACTTTTCGAACAGTTAGCACGCACAGTCACTAAATATTTAGCTATACAGTCCCTATTTATTTGTTATTATACTAATTAACTAATTGTCTATTAGTGCTGACACTTATCGCAAGTTTAGCTTTTTTCCAGTCATAGTACTAATTATGGACGACACTGTAATACAGTAGAAACCGCTTATAACATTTAACCGCTTTTAACTTCAAAATCACCTCACGTTAGGTTTCGTACCTAACATTTTCAAAGGAAATCTGTCCGTTTTGTACGACGTTCTGTTAGTGCGACGTAATATCACCGGTCCCTTGAATGTCGGATTATACTGTATTAGTTTTCAGATTGAAGTTAAAATTAAATTACATTTTCATAAAATTGACTCGTCTAGAAATGAATCAACAAAACATAACTATTTTGAATACAATTTTTTGTATATAAAAGGCTCCTTTTCGTGCGACCTGGGAAAAGGGTTAGAAAATCTGCATACTACCCAGCCATAGAATATATAACTGAAGATAAGACAAGGTGTTTTGTTTTATTTCAATCAGTTGTGCTTACTACATTTAAAAACCAAGGCCTTTTAACTAGTCCCAATGGACTTGCGACCAGTTATTACGGTATTGACCTTTTGAGCGCTCATTCGATCTCTACTCAAATCAGTGGCTAGTGCAGCCACATTAAACGTCGTCGTCACGCCGTCTGGTCCTGACCTTGTATGTTAGTGAACGTACACAGCTTATTCCGACAGACCTATGCGGGAAGAGCTTCGCCAACCCAGTCACGACTTAGCCCGAAAACTACACAGTTAACAATGCCGCGGGCTCATGCCAGTGCCCGTTCCCGATGCAGCCATAAACCATAAACATTGTTATTCAACATGGTAGCTACAATTGCCATTGCCGCTTTTCCATCCTCGCGGACACGGGTTTTCTCCACGTCTCTAAAAACAAAAGAGCACGCAAATTTTTGTGTTTGCGGTCTAGGCAGCTGCCGTGAGTCATGTGCATCCAATTAGAGGGGCGCAATGTTGGCAGGTAATCATAGCCTATTAAGCGTAAATACGAAATGGTAAATAAAAGTGTTAGTGGTAGCGGACCCCGGGCATCCTTTAGGATGCAACTGTACCGGGATAACACTAGGATGATGATGATGATAATGACGAAATGGTAAATAAAACTTTGAACGCGTACTTGGCGTCAGCGTAAATGTTATTATCAAATGCGTTTTGCGTAAACAGCATTCCTATATGAGCATTTCTATGGGTAATTTTTCTTAGCGTGGAGAATTGTGATTGCACAAGGCAAACCGTCTGATTCGAGCTGCGGCATGCTTTAATGTCTAAGACATTTCCATCTAAGATGCTGTGTATACAAATATGAATTACGTTTATTTAGCATTTTGATAATATTCTGGAGTAGTTGTCTTACGAAGTTTGGTTGAACAAGTAGTGCTTTTACTCCACGCTCTTGCCCCCGTTTTGGTGAGTCACAGAAGACGTGTGTTGTAACTAAGAGCTTTTATCGTGACCTGGCCTGGCCTATATCCCGAGGGTTGATGACACATATTCCTGATATTTGTTTAGTTCAACATTAAAAGACTTTTGAGTTTTAATATGAAAAAGAAAATTGCTGATTCATAAACTCGGAGAAAGGAAAGGAACCCCCTAGTTAAAGTTCTGCGTATAACATATTCGTCAAGTGGTCGGTCAGATGGCCGTAATGAATCTGGAAGTGATCCATAGATTAACGGTCCACCTGCTCAGATTGTATTCGCTTGATCGCCTATATAAGCGGTGTTATTTAGTATAGATCCACTTAAATTACGTTTCCGTTATTACTTGTATATCTGTTCTCATTATTAAATTAAGTAGAAAACGGATGTATAAAATACATGATAATTATTGCATTCATTTGTGATTAATGTACATAGTACTACACTGTCTACAATTTATTATGATTGTAATGGACCCCGCATCCGTTTGAAATTCTAACTGTAATTTCTAAGAATATCTTAGTCTCCGATATTTTAAATTAAATTAAAAAAGTGTCAAAATGTTTTTACAGTTTCAAGGAATTTCATTTGCGTTTCAATTTCGTAATAAAATTAATTTTTCTCTTTGACACAGGTCGACTACTTGCTCAGTAGAAATCGATTCAAACGAATCCTGAAATACTGGTAAACAAAAAAAACCTCTCTTATGATACTGGTTGCATTTTAGTGATTAACTGAATGGATATTAATACTAAATTATAGATGCTTTTATGTAAATATCATGTACATCATTCATTTCAACAATTTAGTAAAACCTTTTTTACTCAGCACGGCAACTTACGGTTTCCTTTCACCGGTAAAGCAAAGACTCTATGTAAGTAATTACCTTATCTCGGTGAAGTTATGTAAATAGCAGGGTCGGACATATTGACGTCTTTGATCCTGGGTATAAATAAAGAACGGTGGAGACCGATAGCCCGGTTGCTGAGCTTGTCACTACATATTTTTCATTGATAGGCAGGTAGGGGGTAAAATTATTATTGGATGACCGGATTGGATATCGGGGATCTGGAAATATATTGCATCATTACTTGATGTTGTTATCCGTTTATCGTTTGTTATTGTAAGTTTGTGCACGTAATCTTATGAGAAAATCTTCGCTCGCCTCGGCTTGATGCTAGTTGTGATTGTGACGGACCGTATTCGGTGTCCGCGAGTACATACGAGTATAAACCCACATAGCGGCGCGGTCCGGTCGACAAACCCGTAGCTGTAGCTAGGAATCTCACATCTAACTCCACAGCGTCCGAGGAAGTCTTAAAACCATATCCGTTCTAACCACCTTCTCGTCTATTACAGCTACTCACATAAATATTAAATACACACTGCTTTCTTATTTTTACACTTAACGTGTTCTCGGTCTAACTTGCACTTCTAAGATATTGTGAAACTTTCTTGGTGGATTAGTTTGTGTTCTGGACCGTACGCGACAATGACTATACTTATTTTAAGTATGAAATGGGTAAGTGTGGGTACAAATTACAAGGACCTGACCTACTGTTTAGATAGTTCACCCGGTTATTCCCGGTGCTGCTATGTTTTCTTGTTGTTGGTAATTTCACCCATATATTTGCCTACCCCTGTCTAAAAATTTTTGTGTTTCGATATATTACCAAGTTTGCAGAAGTGCAAGTTCTTGAGCGGTATTTTATGCCTTTATGTATGTGTGTTTATGCTCTCTACCATTAAACGGTTAATTATGCTTATAAAGTTACATTAAAGTTCACGTTTATGATACCGCCATGATCTACCTACGCAATGATTAATGACTTCATATCCGCGCTCGTTAACAGTGCGTACGCCTGTTTTGCAACAGTGTAAAAGTATTAAAGCAGTATATTTAACTTTTTAGCAAACATCAACCATTTTACTTGTATTAAAATATAAATAGCGAACATTATGTTTTGACTAGCGTTTCTTGTTGTTGTTTTTGGTTCTATCGAGTGTTCGTTGATGTTGATTAGTGTATCTGCTTGCACTATATATGTGCATTCAACGCTCTCGCAGCTTCTCGATGAGCTATCTATCAACTTTCGGTTTTAAACAATTTGTATAGTCGGTGGCGCAATCCCTGCGGTGTCATGGTATTCGGTGAGCCTGCGGTCGGAATTGCTTTGCGAGAGCCTGTAAGAAAGTTTCGCAACTATGCTTTAGTTTCAAACCACGTTTGGCGCCGTCTTGCCTCTAATCTTGACGGAAATGTCTTTGTCAAATTCCGACAGGGTTTTGATTCAGAAAATGTTATGTAAACGTAGAACTATTACTTATGCGACAAAAGTTATGTTTATTTAACACCGGTATACTTAATGGTCAATAATTCAATATATACCTACATATCTTTAATTCACACATTGTACATGTATGGTGTTAATACAAAATCGATTAATATGGCTTATGTATTTGCTCTTCTTATTTCTTGAATCTGTTTCTTTTTATTTCCTATTCTCTAAAATGTTTCGTACAGTACTTCGGTACTTACTTACTATAGTGCATTAAAACTCTATGTTATTACTTGTTTTCTTGGTTTATTTTAGACTTGAACGTGTCGTATTTGACACTTTCTATAACGTTGACCATAACAAAAATAATCACTTTCAAGCTTAATATCACGCAAACGGATTTATGAAATAAAAAATGGTTTTAGAAACCCCTCAATATTTTTGAACGAGCTATGCAACGATACCCCACTCGATTAGAAATTCTAGGTAAGTTTTAAAAATAGATACGAGTCCCTCACAGAAGCTTGGTGAATTTACCGAGAATTCGTTATGCGGAATAAATAGGTGGGTTGATAAGTTTATTAACACAGTCGCATCTTTCAGGTATTTAACCAGCGCATGGCAATGGCTCTATCTGGCCAATACGGAAGATAAATATAGAGCGGAAAATTAAGAGTGACTCTAATAAGTGAACGAGATATTAGACTCAGTCAGGGATTATTCAGGGTCATATTTAATGCTATGATGACAGGACGGCGTAAATTAAATTAGTATTTTGACATAAGTTGGCTAGTTACCTGGATTCAGTGTACAGACGCTTGTGTGTTGTAATATTGTCGCGCTTCGTCAAACGGAAGGAAGAAGCTTTTTAAGATTCCCTGCCTACTGTAGCAAGTAACGAATTGAGCCAAAATATATACCGTAACTTCATAAGATACCTCATTTTGTGGTGGCGTTCTAAACCACACCTACAATGTACTTACTGTACAATTACCGAGAACATGTTCGACACGTTAAAATATAATTATTTTGCGGGCGGAATCCTAATTGCGGGTGGAGGACGTTTATCATTCCAATCCAATGGAATTACGAGGGCGAGAGCATGAGAAAAACATTGCGAATGAATAGCTTGATCTTGTTTTATTTACGTTCTCTTTCACTCATAGCACAATGAGGAGCAATCCGAATATGGTTTTCATTGTATATGTAAAACTCTTGTCTTGAAATACAAGAGCTGCAGTAGGCTTGAATCTCACCTGTAGCAAACCCCTATGGAAAAAAATTCTTGTGTTGAAGAGGATAAAGATTTAACAGTTACTGTCATTAGAAAAATTTCCCAAGTTTTGGTGCCTTAATTGCTAGGTAATATAGGTATTTATAAGTATTTAATTTATAGGTAGCTAGTTGAGTTAAGTTGTATTCACATTCATGGATTAAGATTAAAAAGTGCTTGCTTATATTTACCATATTTTAGTAGTTCTCTCATGTTATAAAAGTTGTAATGTTAAATTGTTAATGTAATTTAAAAAAAAAAAGGGTTTTAGGTGCCTATTAGAACTACGTATGGAAAGTGATTACAGAACTAGTACTGTTTTCAAGAGCCGGGATTTTAGGTACCAGCTGAAAATGGAACCGGGATTTCCCGGTATTTTCGGTACTTTCGGGACCGCACTAAAAAAAATACTACATAATTGTTGAGCAAACCGTTAAGGGAATATTTATACTTTTAACTTAGGTTTTTAAGAGAAAACAACTTCGGTAACTGTAGGAATGTAATTTTTTACATTTATGACTAAAGATTAAGTTTTTAATACTCGTTGGATTTATAGACTCATTTCGTCCATTCCAGGTACAATAATTTGTATCAGAATCAAATGATTCTGACACTGATTGTACCAGTTATCTCTCAATTTTATCTCTGTCGTGTTTACGATCAGTTTATTATTTTTATTTATAATTATTTACCTATGTAATTATCAACTAGGGGGGTAAAACTTGTACCGCATTTTGATTTGTAACCTCTTACGTAATCACAATATCCACATGGAATCGTCCCCACTTGTTGCCGTTGCACAGTAGTTTGTCGCTAACCCATAGACTAGTTAGAGGGTGGAAACAATCAGATATATACATGTATTGACATAAATTTGATATTCACCTGGCCAGTGGAAAAAGTTTCTGTACTTGCTTACTTGAATTACGTTTTTTCTATTTAAAAAATATTTTATCCTTAATATGTTTTTTACTTTTACAAAATCGGTATTCTGTAGAAAAATTCCCGAGCATCGTTGTATAGTTGTATATTTAGGCAGTAACCAAGGATGTGGATTCAATTGTGTATTCATAGTTTTCTTCGAATTACACATTTCTCGTTTATATTTAATGCCTTGTTTCATGCAATTTAACTACACTGCAGAAAAAGTAGAGCAAAAATTGACTTCCCAAAAATCTCTAAAGTACCGGGATTTCTATTTTGTAATCCCGGCTCTTTGCTGCCTTAAAAATAATGAAAAATCCCTGTACTTTCAGTTTCCGTATTTCCCGGAAGCAAACCCTAGCCGAAACCGTGACCTTGGGATGCTTTAATTACACCTATTTCCATGGATCCATCTCATTCAGGTATTAGATAATCATTCTGTGCTTTGGATACTTTAGGTATTTATTTAGGCGTTCATATCTACTTTGGTTTAAAAAGGGATCAAATGCTCGCCAGATTCGGGATGAGATTGTACGGTGCGGGTAGCCTCATTCGTCACGGTAGCTTAGTTCCGCTCGGTCAAGAGTCTCAATAATCGCCTCTATATCGCGTCCGGCGCTAAGTCATCTCTCATCGCACTCGCCTCGAAGGAATCAACGAGCCGCATAGAAAGGGCATGATCGTCAGGAATTGCTTGAAGAGGGTCTCTAAGGAATTTCCTTCCGTCGTTATTTTGCCTTTATGGCGATTTGCCGTCATTGCTATTTATGTTATAAACAAGTGCTAGTGGGACTCGCCCACAGAAAGTTCCGTACAAATTTGTAGGTAATGATTACGTACTTTAAATAAATACTATATTTTTTATGATTTAAGTAATTACAAATATTTTCCCTGTACTTATAGTAATAATACTTACCAAATTTCATAACTCAATGGGAAGTACCCTATAATTTTCGATTCCCTTGAAAGTGTCGAAATATACGCTTTTTGCGGCATAAATGGCGGTAGGTATCTTTTTTTTTACGTTAATTTAGAAGTTTGATTTTTCCACAGCTTCAAGGGAGTGTAGACCTGAGTATATGGTTTTAATATCAACTCGATATCTATAACGTCCGTTTTTTCCTTTTGAGGTACCTACAGAAACCGAAGTGATTTTATAAGGGTTCCGTTTTTTCCTTTTGAGGTACCTACAGGACCCTAAAAGTTGAGTTGATTTTTTCTACGGAGTTAAACGCCTCCAACAAACGTTTCTGTTTAGTTTTCGCCTAGGTTTGATTACGTCGTACGGGATTCTTTATGTCATTTGTACAATTTGGAACATTTTGTGACTGTCCAGCGGCGGTCGTGGGTTCGAATCCCGCCGCTTACTAATAAGTTTTTCGAACTAATTTAAGAATGTCCCTTATCTGTTGCACTGCATAGCAACTGCACTGGGGCCTAGAGCGGCTGCGCTCACGCAGCGATAAGTATGTTTCCATCCCTACCCTTCAAAATATTTTTTTATTATTGTACTTACTAGTTCAATAGACATATGAACCTTTCACATAGTTTTATTCCCATATAAGTGAATTATTGTTATTCTTTTTGAGAAATAAACTTTAAACTAAAATATTTCCTTTTTATTTGCACTGAGCCAGTGGATTATGTTGATATACTTTATAAATAAATATATATACATTTTCCACACCGTAAAAAGTATCCTTTCATGTGACTAAGATTTCGCTTAAAATCCCAAATGTTTCTTTATTACAATAGTTAAATTTCTATTCCATAAATGTTGCATAAATGGGAGAAATGTTTTTCCAGGTCGATGTAAAGAAATATTAAGAACAAAGCCTAAAATTTGTTGAGCGTATAACACCCTAATCAAATTAACGGAGAGTGTAAGCGATCTAATTTCGGCATAAGAGTACGCGCGATGTGACCTATCCTACACGCGAAGTGACGCTAAAATTACTTTCGCACTACAATCGCCACTCCTTGCGGCGCGGCGGCATGAACAGTATCAACCATTCAACACGTGTGATCCAATATACACATTTATACTTTTGGTTGTCTCGTACCTTTCTTTCGAGCTAAATTGATATTTGTATTACTAGAAAAGAAGGTTGCTTTTAAGGTTGGTTGTAGACCAACGTGCGTTTGTTTTTATTCACTAGTTATATTTTATTTTACAAGGTAAATACTACGTATTTAGAGTTTATCCACAGCTTATGCCTTTATTGATGATGAATCAGCTAAGAGCGCTATTATTGGTCATGAGAATTAATCTTATCGCTCCTTGATAAGTGAAACTACTACATTGAAAGCACCCATTGCTCCGATCAATAACATTGCACTCTATTACTACGTTGCAACTTTCAAGTAATCACTTAACTCGGGTCTCCAAGAATCCAATGCCTCATTCTAAAACGAACATGGTAGAATTATAATTACAATCTTATAAGAAATGGTTATTAATACTCCAACGTTATTATACTTATTACTTTAGAGTCTTATTCTGAGAATGAAGTTTAACATACAGGAAACATTTGTTTTTTTAAAATACTAGTGAACTGTGAAGAAGCTGGAAGACAAGGAAATCGTTAACAGCGGATCGAATTGCAATTACGATGTGGCTAGACTACGCCGCGGAGGGCAAGCGGCGCTAACGCAGCGCGCTTCCGTTAAGCTCAGTGCAGCTACTACCATGTCGCACACTTCCCCGCCTGGCCTCGGTGCGGGCGCCTTCGCGCCCGCCGACGAAAACTCCCGCCGCCGATCAGTCTTCTATGTGCCATTATTCGAAAGCTTCGAAAACTACTTACCCCTCACTCCTGAAGAAAGAGATGCTCTCATATCCGGACAATATCTAGAGGCTTATCCAACGAAAAACAAAAGAAGAATTCTATCCGATAGTGGAAGATTACATCTGCCATATCCCGGAGATTCGTCCTTGACAGAGAGCGAAAGCGACGTAAGCGTATTTAGTCCGGAACGCAGATTTCGACGACCTCTGTCATCTACTATGAGTTCCAACGAGGCGCTTTTTAGAGTAGGTCACCGAGACCTCACGAGCCCGAGGCTGGTCACCGAGAGCGGCCTTTCCAAACATTCCAAACCGAGGCTGCGCAGTGCGACATCATGCGAACCTCGATATGATAGAATACTCTCTCCGTTGGGTGGATCGATCTCATCTAATAAGTTAAATAACTCGACGGTCAGTATTGGCACGAAAAATTCAACACAGAATTCTAATTTGTCGTTGATACCGGATTCTCCAAAACTACTTACTCCCGGCAAACAAAAGTCAAAAACGTTGCCCCAAAATCTCACCGTACCATCGCCTATCAGAGGAAGTAGTAGCTCAACATCTATATTCAAAACTCCACGAATCACGATCACACCGGACAGTCCAAGCCGAAGTCCTGGTAAAATATCGGGCTTGAATTTCATTCGACGATCTCGTAGTACCAAGTTATCGAGAAGTAACTCCTTGCTTCGGAGTGTCACGGCGAGAAATATAGAGCAAGGTGCGGAAGATAAGGCTGTAGTGACCGACCTGACTGACAACTACGATAAGTTTGTAGATGATAACGGCGGCGAGAGCCAGGTGATCGGGGCACTGATCAAGAAGCACGAGGCTCAACTAGCGAAAAGTCCTCTGAGTATTCGACGGGGCTACCTCGACGTGGATGACGACGTCGCCGTGCACTCTGGTAAGCCCCTCGTAATTCAATGAGATGTTTGTAAGCTGACAACGCTAACGAAATATTATTTAGTACCAAGTGGTAGTTGCGTAACATAAACTAGCTCGATAACCTTGTTGCACCAGTGATATTGAGTCGTGATCACTCGATAGGCTCAGTTCAGAAATTTAAAGTAATGATCGACTCTTAATTAGAACAGTTTTCATAACGGTTAGTTCCGCAGGGTTCTGTAAGCATCGACCGTTTTCTCGCAGACAATACTCTCGATGTGAACAGAAAGTAAGTACGTTATGTCAGTCCGTTATGTAATGTGAATGTATCAGAACAGTCGGGCAGATAATATGTTTGTGTAGGAACGCGTTGAAGCGGCTGAAGTGCGCTTACGTAGAAGCGCCCTTCAGGCCAACAGCACCTTAATATGAATGACTCGGCTGTTTCAGAGTTGTACGCTTCTTGACGACTCATGTTGCAAAACAATGTTCACTAATTGCATGCCAACTTGCCAACGAATGGTGTGCTGTTTAGTCGCTCGGTAACGATTATAATGCATACCTTTTGGCGAAACGAATAAGAAAACAATACCTACCGTTCTGTTGGCTTTTAGGTACCCACTTTATGAATGGCCACTTTATGTTAGTATTGTTTTAAATGGCTTTCATAGTGTACTATATTACCGATGTCACCTTAAACTAAATTGACATTTCATAATGACACCAAAATGACAGTAAGTATGTGTTCCTGTTACAACATTTTACTATAGGTACTTTGGGAAATTATAGCGTTAAACATGAAACCAACCGTATTGAATTCGATTTGGGAATATGCGCAATCTACAGCTAGCTAAGCGCATGTACAATAACATAGGGCCATATTCGTCTTTGGCTCAATGACCTTCGACCGCGACTCGTTCATTTGAAACATTTTTGTAGTAATCATTTGATACATTGAATGGGAAAAGCTATTGCCTGAAATTACTAAACGGGTTTTTAAAACGGCCAGTCTCCTAATTTCGACTTCCACAATGATAAAAAAAATATTGATAAAAACGTGTTTATTGTTACACTAAATCAGTAGTTATTCAGGCGGCGTTATCTTCGCTTCCCCGTGGGCGTTTATCAAGGCGTTATCAGAATGTGCAATTAATGATTTACGGGCGAGAGAGCCGTAGACTATCCTACTCCGTAGTATTAACAAAACAAATGTTATCGTTAAAAAAATGCATACGATTTGATGGATATAAAGCCCCATAAAAATAACAGGGTAAAACTATTGATTGGCGTTTTTTAGCAGGAATGATACCACTATTACCTTAAATTAAGGTTGAACGTGCTAAGAGCTGCCAGGGTGACGACTCGGGTTAGGTTTGACCTAAACCTGAGAATAGGACATAGGTAGTTTACTCATTTATTAGTCTGTATTACATCATTTTTTAAGTGTAATCTTAGGTAAAATATATGTCCACGTGAACTTACGGTGTTGTTCAATTGAATTATTATAAACTTTAACTTATGCAATTTCTACGTAGTCGGGCGTTAACAATAATGCATATTGTGCACTTTGCAAATGACATGTCAGGCGTAAATGATATCGCAGTCATGTAGAACTATTTTATTGAAAAAAGGATTCAGATGTATTGCAACTTCAAAATTATCGACCTATCATCACTTGTCATCAGGTGTGATAGTGGTCAAATGCTTATACATATTTTATATTTTATATAATTTATATAAAAAAATAAGTTCTTATAAAACGGTGAGGGTTGTAGCAACTAATGGTTTGCTAGAAACATCTGTTGCTTCACAGAGGTGATAAACATCGTTTAACGACAACTCGCCTCAGGCGAACCAGCAAAGTCTGACTTACTTTTAGGTGTACGAAAGAAGTTGCGATATACACACGCGTGTGTTGCGGTGAGTCGGAACGGGTTGTGAATGGCATAGTAGGCCTGCGTTAGAGCCTTACCAGACTAATTGTTTGTGAGCGACACGATCACCGAGTGTGCCTGCTTCTTTTTTCTACGCAAATTTCGTCTTCGAAGTAACAAAGCCATCAATAGTGTTTCTTCGTTGGAATCCGTTTCATGTGTGACTGTTGATTGTCCGCCGCATGCTCATTGCGCACACGCGTCGCTCGCAAATCGCTCATAAAACGCTAGTGCGTTAAGCCCCTTAGGTATTGAATGTCGATGACACCTTTAAAGTTTCCATTAGGTTTTACTGTTATACCTATATCTGGATAATTGTAAGAAATCATTTATGCAGATAACAACATTTTTCGTTATTTTTCGTCCTTTCATTAAACGTACTGTAACACAATAACACTCGTTGTGTTCCGGTTTCGTTGCCCGTTGCCGTAAAATAAATAGACATTTCTGAATAATTACGAGTTCCAGTTAAGCTCAGAATTTGCCTATTATTAGGTACTACGTCAATTTGTTAAAGACATAAGCAAACGTTTCCCAGTGGTGGATTCCATCCATAAATCGCTGTGTGGTTATCACCTACAATTTTTAAATCGTCAAAAAAAAAACGAATGACGATATTGATACTGTTAAAGGCATACGCTGGTCACGGGCTGCGTGCAGGCCACTTCCGCCGGATGCCACGCCATTTACAAAACAGTCACTTGTCGGCGATACTATATTTATGTCAATGTTTATTATGTCTCCATCACGCATCTGTATTAGTCTCCTCTTTCTCTGTAGGGAATGCCTCCTGTGGCTATTCATGCTGACTCCTTCGCCACAGGCAGTCTGGCCTCCAATCAGGCACTCACCATAGCTATGTTTGTCATCAAAAAATAATTCAAATACTAGGGCAAAATGTTCTGTGATTAGTGCGTGTTTATCTCGCGAGAAGCGTATATTTCTACAATCTCAAGGGAATCAAAATTTATAGGGAACTTTATGAAATTTCGCAAGTAATATCGTCTTATACCACAGTCTCTATTTAAAGTACGTAAATCGATGCCAACAAATTTGTACGGAACCCTCGATGGGCGAGTCTGACTCGCACTTGTCCGGTTTTTATTTTTGAAGTCAGTTAAAACGGACAACGGCTTTCCAGTGACGCCCAAATATCAGCAAGGGGTAGAATACATTCGACACGTGCGACACGTACGTATAATACGCGTGCGTGATGGGTACAATAGTAATATTGTGGCTTGGGGTCTTTTAGAGGACTTGATAAGTGTTTTTACATTTTGATTTACCTATTAAAAGTTTTTCAAACACCATATTTGAGTTAACCCCTCGTTGCTTTATAATTATAACTTACGTTTGAGTATAGGAAAGAAACTGTTAACAGAATTTATTGTGGCTCTGTATGTTGTTATTTATGCCCTATTCCATTTTGAATATAAGTGATTGACAGGGCATCAAAAAATATTAGTTTAACTGTTTCAAACGTAACAAAATTATTGCCAGATGCCTATGAATAACTAGTTTAAATATTTTTGCTAAATTGATTAGGTACCAAATCACGAATTATTGTAAAGAAAATATTGATGTCCTTCTTGTATGACGTAAGCTCGCCAAAACAATAGGAACATTACGGAGGGATTTAAAATATACTTATTTATATTCATTACCTATATTTAATTACATCATCACCTCGCATTTATTAAAAGAATGAATGTTTGTTGATAACTTGCGTTATAGAAAAGGAATTAATTACAATACATTATTATGCCCATCAAATCGAATTGCGCTCTCTGATGCCGGCCACTATTAGAATGAAGTATTGTTTGCAATCGTGGCCATTGTCACGCGACAGTGACGAAAATAACCATTATACATATTATCATGTAAGTATGAAATTGGCAATACATACAAGGCGTTTATTACTCTGCTTATAGATTAGAAAAAGGTAGCCGGGCCCATGTGCAATGAGTCATTTGTATTGCAGGGGAAATGTGTAATGGCCACAAAATTAACGATCCCCTTGCCACTCTTTCAGTTATTTGGTTTTGAACCCTTTGCGAAAGGACATACCTACTGCAATTATAGTGCTATTTGACAGAGCGCAAGACTTTTTTTGCACAATTCGTTTAACAGGACATGGTATGTTGTTAGACCAGAAAATTAGACAGTTTGTCAGACCGTTTAGGTGTAGTTATTAATGCTTTTTTTTTGAAAAATCCTCTTTTTAAAGTAAAATGGTTTTGTTACGAAAAATCTATAATCTCCTGAGATTTAAATATCAGAAAGTCCGATATCGATGGTATATAGATTCAGGTTTTATAATTATTGTGACTACAGTAAGAAAAACCGTCTGCCTGTTTCTACTTCTTGCTTATGCAATGATCATTGTAATCATGGTGTTATTATTGTTGTTAAAGATGTGCCGTTTCCTGGAATATATCTGATTGGGATTTTTTTGAAAGTTCCCTGAAAGATCTGCATGGGAAATATTATGAAATATTCCCGATCTCGGAGCCTGTAAGAGAGTTTGTAACTTGAATCCGCCTGATGTTACTATTTTGTCCCACAGATACATCGTACGAGAAAGCATGTCGACGCGGCTCGGCGCCGAGCACGCCCGTGCCGGGGGCGCAAGCCCAGCACAGTCCCTCGCGGCTGGCCTCCTTCTTCTTCTCGAAGCGATCCTTCCGCAACAATCCCCTCAAGCGGACGAAGTCGGCCACCAAATTGGAGAGGGACCGCGCGCTCAACGTCCCAAATACGCACCCTGCTTCGCATGCCTTGAGGACGTCCAGGTAAGCACAAGCTTTCGTATTTCACGCCCTGCTATCCGTATTTGATTATGCATAGTTTGAATAAACGGAAGTCTGACATTGTTTGCTAACACGATAGGAACTTCGGATTGACTAATTCAGTGCATGGAGGAAAGTATCAATCGCTAATGTACCATCTAACACTTAGAGTGGCTGTTTTTATTTAGTATTTACCTAAACACGGCTTGCTCGAATATAACATTTTTTCAGTTAAATTGATATGAGTATTAAATAAAATACGTCAAAGTAGAAGATACTTGTGACTCGTTATTTACGAAGGTACTGTTTGATAGATTTTCCAAGATGTACATACGAGTAACTGCTTTAGAATTTTTTGTTTCGTCACGGCGTAGGAAATATTAAAGCTCTTACGAAGAAAACTTCGACAAGATTGAAATTCGACCTCATTAATGTTTTTAACATACATTATATATTGGAAAAATATCTTAGCACCAGCCAATTATTGTTGTTTCTTACTTACTTATTTCTTTTGTAATTTCCGTCTTCTGGGAAAACTAATAAATTCGCCTTTTTCCGTATCACGAAAGTTGTGCTTTCGGCTGTTCCTCCTTATACCTATTAGGTATTTCAAACATTCAGAAAATCAGCTCCTAAGAAGTAAGTGAAATTAAATTTGAAATTGTGTATTGAAAAAGACTTGAAAAAGAGTTATTCCTTTTGGTCCACCAGGGAGCTTCTTCTTTTCGAATAGCATCCTCATCTCCGGATCATTCTCTCGATCAGTGCTTTCCAAACCGTTTGGTCTTGAGCCTTTTATACAGTAGCCCGTAGCGTGGACCCGGTAATTTTTTGGCCCGCTGCCTCCACCTCCACCTCTGCTTCTTTCCGTCAACGCGCCCAGCAATAACGCGCGTTACTAGCGTATCCGCGCTGTGCCTGACCGTGTGCGCGTGAAATTTGAGGATTCTTTGAGTACCAGGGAACAAACCCGCAGACACTTCGATCGATCTCTAAAACCAGAATACAGGAAACGATAGAGTACAATATTTATATCTAAATTTAATATTATAATCTCAGTAGCCACTCGGTACTTTCTATTCGCTTCGCTTTCCGCTTAAATCCAATAATGCCCCTTATATCCCCCGCCAGAATCTATAATTCCGACTTGATTTGAACTTGAACTAGAGGCTAACTCTGCATCCCACAAATGCCGCAAATAGCGGAGTCGGTATAATTCAATGTGGTTTGAATGCAATCCATGTGGCTCGCCGGGGCATGTTAATTTCTGAATTCATTCTGCACACGTATTTATGGCCGGATATAGCTAATTGTTACTGCGTCAGTCTGGTTATAAAATGTATTTTTTTATTCTGTGCTTTAAATATACAGGGTGGAAAAATAGGTTCTGGAGGAGAACATTAAATCCTTAAGATAGACACACATACTAAACTCACGCTCGAATTCCCAAAAGGGGCAGGCAGATCACATAAAATCTAATTCCAGTGCCACATTTAGTAATTGTAGGTTCAAAGATGGAGAAAATGTGATATTGCAGTGATAGGTTAGGTTAGGTTAGGCGTCATAGCTCAGTTTACTTAAGGAAAACCCATGATTTATTTCTAAAAAGGAAAATAACTGCTGTCATATATTATTATTATTATGTTTCTTTTTCAGCACGGAAAATATATTATAATAAAAATGACGTAATACATCATTTTCTGGCAATTCCAGGATTTCATAACATCATATCATCAATTTACCTATTAAGACACTTTCCGGTTTTTAAAAGGTTTGTGCTGGTTCGATCCCGGTTGTGTATAGGTAAACGTTTTTTGAAAATCTTTAAATACAGTTACTTTTCTTTTTACAAATTAAACACGAAACATGGTTTCATCTAAGTAAAATGCTAGCTATCTTAGGCATTTAAGGTTGTTCTTCTCTAGAGCCCATAATTGTTTTCTTGCATGAATTAACATTAAAATATCTGTTCAATAATATAATAATACATAGGTCATAGTAATGAAAAGAAATACTGCTGTCAGAATGTTAATAATAATAATATTAGACTAGACTCTAGGAATGAGGGATTTATAAAACTTTAAATCTTTCGTCATTGTATAAAAGACGCTTTCTCTGAAACTAACTGTAATCTAGTGCTTCGACTTAAAATATGCCATTCGTAATATCTCAATTCGTAATAGGGTAACAAATACTTGGCTCCAAAGATGCTAAAAATCCACCAGTGAACTTATTATGTATTATTAGGCTCGGTT
The DNA here is from genome assembly GCA_963556455.1 of Epiblema foenella. NCBI lineage: Eukaryota > Metazoa > Arthropoda > Insecta > Lepidoptera > Tortricidae > Epiblema > Epiblema foenella. The sequence goes on along the minus strand of OY747095.1, from coordinate 8,428,078 downwards.
TTATAAAGATCCGTTAGACCTTATGTTTGTTTGTTATGTCAAAAAATGGACTGATTTACTGAAATTTGATCTGACATTTGGTCTAACGGATCTTTATAAAACCCGGTCTTAGTATACACATTTGGTCTTCTTATAACATAAATAACAGAATAACGTTAAGCGTACGATTGTACAATTTGTACATTATAGGTACTTACAGTTTTTTTTAACGATATGTCGTGACATTATCCACTCCGTTACCGAGACACGGCGTAATGTTGTGGGTATGTGGGAGTGTCGCCCCGCCCGTCTGCGCGCCTTATTTACTGGTGGCTCTTTAATTACTTCCCCGCTAACTAAACACGAACAACTTCATTGCTATTCCTATTATTTAGGTTAGGTTTGGGCGCTATAGTTAAATATACCTTCTCGCTGCGGTCCCGGTGAGCCGTTAGACGGATGCCATGGCTTGACGTATGTTACGAGTACATCAGTATCTGGATTTCGAATACTTAAACGAAGTTAAATAAAATGCTAGCAATTTTTTAGTTTTACCTGAAGGAATAAAAGAGGGCTGCATTCGTTTTAGGGATAGCACGGAAGAAAACAACCACTGAGCCAATTAAATTTCCCATTTGGCTCTCACACTGTGAATTGTCTAATTTAGCCACAAAAAGTTGAGATGGACTTATGGAAAATATCGTAATTCGGCGGTTTCATTGAAACAAGTCGAATATTCGACGAGCTCGTTGCGGTCAAGTATTGCTCAACCATGCAGCCCAGCATGGGTTTACTCCACGGTACTGGGATAACGCTAAGAGGGTGATGTAGATGATGACTCAATTGTTTCAGATCACACGAGAGCTTGCTGTCGGCGCACTCCCCTGCAGTCTCCACCATGGATTTGGGACCACCAAATCAGGTGAGTTCGGATCTACATTGATGCGCTTTCGTTTAGTCATCGAACGCCAACGCTATTATTAAGGTGCAACTAACAGTCATAATTAGAAATATAGAGATATGTACTGAAATGTCCGCTGGCCCGGTGCGTACCTACGTGGCATTCCGCAAGCGTTGTCGTCTATCATTCTTTTCATTACCGTCGCGTGCAAGCATTTTTACTTTGTTACCATTATACTCGTAATTACATATAAAGATGTGTTTTGCCTTATACTAATAGTGATAACTTTATGTAATACCTAGTTTCAAATCACTGTAATTGCTATTCCCATACGCGTTTAAAAATAATCGTCTTTGACAAACAACCAACATTAAATTTGATAATACAACCAAAAACCTCGCCGTTGAAGCTGGTTACATTTTGATTATTGAGGCCCCTTTTGTGAAACGTTGGATTTTAAAAGAATTTTAGATTTTTTACGCGTGCAGGCGGAAACATCCACCTTTGATTAATGAAAATATATGTTTTCCAAAAAGTTTTGATTTTTTTACTGAATTGTGTTGCCACCCATTTGAACTTAATGTATGTACGAAGCATACAAGCAACAATAAAAAAATCCATGTGTTCTTAGTAAAGTTTCAAGATATATAGAGCATCATACATTTAAGGGCTCAAACTTAAGACACCACACTCTCTTCATAAACTAACTGTCAGTAATCGGGCAAATACGAAAATTAGAATAACTTTTCTTTTCCTTAGACATATAAGGTTAATGTTCCGTTTCTGAAGCTCCTTGCCAAAAACACGGAAAGGCCCTTAAAGCTAATAACTGTGTAAAGCAAAGCACATTTAAACCTAACGATCGCACGTATTCGCGCTGGGATAAACCTCGTTGAACATATGCCTAACATGGTGTACTTGTTGTGCAGGTGGAAATACGTGCACTACACTCTTCCGTGCTAGGCCGGCCGCACTGCTTCGCGCTGAGCGCTGAGAATCGAGCGCCGCGATATTTCGCTTGCGCCTCGAGGAAGGAACGTGACCGTTGGATTTACAGGTAAAGATTTACATTTGAAATATCTATTTAATGCATCGTTGGATTGCCGGAATGGAAATAAATGCATCACTTAACTATGTGTTTATATTGAACATTGCTTGGAAACATCCGGAGAAATAAGCCACTGTCAGAATTGTATTATTGAATGTACCCAATTATCTGGTATTAGGTGTTCTGACGAACATTCGGATTATCATTTCATGAGTCGGTCTGGATATAAAGAGTGGGAAGGAACTCTGTATTATAGCAATGAGACAGATTTTTCTAGAAAATTACACTGCTCATTATATCAAACCGTCGGTATTCGTAGGTTACGTCCGGCTAAATCTGTTTGTATGGGGGATTTCTTATATGAGTTTGACAGTTTTGTTTGGGATGTCAGCTGCCGATGGCATATTCGACGTTTATTGGGCTGTGAAATGCAGTTGTTGTATCTACAACCGACCCTAATCAGAATGTTTGCCCAGCCTGCGGCAGGCGGCGCGGCCGGACGAGGTTCGCACGCGGCGCTGTGAGCGCTCCGTGAAGCTGTGGCTGCTCGAGGCCAAGGCGATACCGCCCAAGAAGCGATACTACTGCGAGATACTGCTCGACGACACGCTCTACGCGAGGTGAGTCTACACTGACCTTAACGAGGTATCTATTAGATACTCACGCAAAAAAACACCACGCTTTATAGTGTGTTATTTATTCTCGCAGACCATAATGATGTATTGTCGGTTTTTTTCTGTTTTTTTTCGTTCTTATATAGAGATGTACTGAAATTTGCAAAATGTTACAAATCATTGTCAGATATTATGGTGAATAGTAATAGTAATGGTAGGATATAGTAGTTAAATGTAATTTGCTGTTAAATAATCAATAAGTATCTTGCACAATATAATGGTCTTTTGGTTTTGGGCTCTGGTACTGTATGTTTTAGTCTCTGGAAACAAAAACGACTTCAGCTCACACTAAAACATTGTGGTCTAAAATAGCCAATAAATTCCATTGTCTAGTCTGTGGCAGCGCAGTGTGCTTTGCGCGAAAAACCGAAGCGGCAACTGCACTTTTTTTCTGAATATTTTAAAGCTAAATTTTATTCTGTCCAAAATCCACGACCTATCTAAACTCTACAATTTATAGAACAGTTGGTAATGTTTACCATTAGGTATATACCTAAATCCTTAATAAATTTTCCATTGCCGTCGACAGATCGTCGTCCAAACTGAAGTCGGAGCTGTGCTTCTGGGGCGAGGTGTACGAGTTCACCGGACTGCAGCCGGTGCGCGCCATCAACGTGAACGTGTACAGGGAGCCCGAGCGGCGCAGCCGCAAGCGAGACAAACACGCGCTTGTCGGTTAGTATCATCGGTCAATAGAGAACATCATCATCATCATCATTCAGCCGGAAGACATCCACTGCTGGATATAGGCCTCCCCCAAGGAGCGCCACAGCACACGGTCGCGAGCCACCCGCATCCAGCGACTCCCCGCTGCCTTGACCAAGTCATCAGTCCACCTAGTGGGAGGCCGTCCAACGCTCCGTCTTCCCGTGCGAGGCCGCCACTCGAGAACCTTTCTTCCCCAACGGTTATCGGTTCAATAGAGAACGCATGCGGAATATAGTACCTATCGCATCACATGCTCGATTAATTATGGGAAGTTATCAGGGCTCGGCCGTTATGCTCTACTCTGAAACCCATTTTTGTCTTGTTCTAATTGTAGTTGTTCCTCTCTAAAAACTGCTTCGAATGGCATCATAAAAAAATGCATATTCTCAATTCATCCCTCCCAAATTCCCCCTCTATCCTCTTTGGGTCATCGGGCCAGCGTAGTAAGGTAATATTCTCAATTAGTATCATAAGTTAGGCAACACTTGGTTGACTAAGGATTACCATAAATGCCATAATTGATTTGAGATTATTAGGTGTGTGTTACGCCTCGAGATCACGTTGCATAGCAGTGTCGTTTAAGTAGCTACAAAAGCGCAAATTACTTAGCAGAAATATACATTATATAGTTTTGATGCAGCTTAATCGAGGCTGTTAGGTGTGTTATGTTTACAGCGTGGCTAATTCTTTGTTTGCAACGATGTCAGTGGGATAGTTCCAAACAAAACATAAGCAACTAGTTAATATTAGTTTTTCATCACATCTAAATGCCTTAAACGATCTGATTCCAGGTACAGTCCGCATCCCGGTCGACGACGTATCCTCCCGATACCTCAACGAGCGGTGGTACCCCCTCACTGGGGGGGACAAGCCGCAGTCCCCCGGAGGACGGGCCCCCCCGCCCCCTCAACCTGCCCTCCGAATCAAGTGCCGGTACCAGAGCGTGGATGTTCTCCCAATCGACCACTACGCCAGGTTCTTGGATTATCTCAAGAGAAATTATAAGAGGCTGTGCGAATATCTGGAGCCGCATATTGGTGAGTGTTTCAGGATTAAAATCAAAGATAAATAAAACTCAGTTGCAATAAAAAGCAGTTGTGTTAGGAAACGCTTAGCCTACGTGATCGAGAAGCTTGAACGACGGAAAAATGTATATTTCTCTTGAAAGGTCAGGTAATTTGCCCGTGTGACAGCATAAATTAGCCGTACAACAATTTACAATTATTTTAACAGATTAGACTTGGTTCAGACAAGTGCGTACGCCTTATGGTACGAGCATACGTTTCCTCGGCCCTACCCATAGCTGCAAAACGCATAAACGCGTTCAGACTATCGCATGGTCATTGTTACGTTCCCGTACCATACGCGCTAGTCGGAACGGGACCTCAATAGACAAAGTAACAGCCAGCAAATGCCACGGAGCTATCAAGTTCTGGGTATAAACCGCCACCTATCGGCAAATATGTGGCTGCAAATACGGCTCATTGAAATCAGCGCCCTCTATGGACGAGTGGCAAAACTATCATAGTATTACGTAGAGGCCCTTAAACGCACATATTTGTGTTATGAATGCGAATGCTTCTAGCATGCATTCATCCTTGAAATGCAAAACATTAAAAATGTAAAGGGGATTTTGGGAAAAACCCTTAAGAAATGGAATGACGCCTTTTATAATACATACAGTCAAGGAATTTGAAACACACTTTCGTTTTTGTAAAATAGGTCAATTCACGAATGCTGGCGCTGAATGTACTATATGAAATGAGTGACAGTTTCATACGTTTCCCGTGCCAGCATAATGTGGTAAAAAGGGTGTTTTACATTCCTTCACCGTACGCAGCGCCGGTCCTACACCCTGATCAGCGTGAAGTGTTTATTTTATTTTTTTTACATTCGGCTTTTAGGCTCCTGTAATTTAGTATGTGTCGATTAATTACACCTGAAAATTTATTATCAACAGGCGTGAAAGCGAAGGAAGACATCGGCTGCGCTCTAGTCCTCTGCATGGCTGGGGCTGGGCTGGCTCCACGTTATTTGGCCGATGTGGTCGCTCTTGACGTGCGCAGGACCGGCGACCACTCACTCACCTTCCGGGGGAACTCGCTCGCCACCAAAAGCATGGAGGCCTACTTGAAACTCGTCGGCGATCAATATTTGCAGGTGCGTCGGGAAACGGTATTAAAATACCATTTCCGCTGAGTATAATTTCTCTTCCATAGGCCATCCAAGGATACCGGCTTTATCAGGCGCGCAAGGTAGTAGTATGTTTCCCCTCTGGGTTGTAGCCCTTAATATGTCACGTCCGTAGGGAGTATCTACGGCTACCCTACACGTGACCTCTGGGTGGTGCTAAAAGTGCAACAAAACTGGCAATCGTACTGTCTTCTCGAAGATCTCACGGTTCGAAATAATTGCCATACGTAAAATAAATAAATAAATGTGACAAAATATAGCAAAAGTCCATATTCAAGCCTCGGTGGCGCTGAATAGTCCAACGATTCTGCTCAGGAAAAAAACTGTCAAAGACATAGTCAAATTAAGGGGGTCAGATGGCGAACACTTTGAAACTAAGTGCCTACGCCAAATCTTGGGATTAGGCCCCAAAACAGACCCCTTAAGCATATAACCGGGGAAACGCAAGGAGGATGATGATACCACATATAATCTCTGCTGTCAACAGGACACCCTAAGCGAGGCGGTGGCAGCAGCGGCCGGACCGGGTGCTGCTGAGTGCGAAGTAGACCCTCTACGCGCTGGCAGCGGCGCGGCACTCCGCAGACAACAGACCGCTTTGAGAGACGCGGTCACACTGGCTTGGAAAGCCATCGCTGGCTCGGCCCCCCGATTCCCCCCACCACTCAGGGACTGCTTCGCAACTTTCCGTGAGAGGTACGTCATATTCAAAATTCCTAGAGCTGCACACTGGCGTTCTGTCCGGAGATTCCGTACATCAACCGCCGCGAACGCCAGTGTGCAAAAGCTCTTAGCGGCGTTCCATAATCGCAGAACAGAGCGGAAGATGAATCGTGAAGAATGAAGAGCTAGGCGTGGAGGATATAAAAAACGGTACGTTAAAATTATTTACTTGTCTTAGTGATATTAATCTCCACTGCAGAATTATGCGATTTTGATTTCAGCTGCATTTGCGCGACGGCCAATGTTTATTTGTGTATTTGTGTTCGTCTGCCAGCATTGCGAAAAGTAATTTATTTATTTCTATTATTATGTTGTTGTTTTTTTTGTTCTACTCTGCGAAATACAATTTTTTTATTTTATTTTAAGTATTTTAATACGTTTGTACTATTTGTAAAATAAACATTCCCAGTTGTTTATAATGAACACAAAAAAAACCTTGCAAACAAACTTTATTGTAATTTTGCTACTCGTCCATAGACGGCGCCTCATGTGTTTCATTTGATGGTTGTTTACAGATTGATTGCGATGGGTCGAGAGGACATCTCGGACAACTTGATAAGCGCGTCTATATTCCTCCGCTTCCTTTGTCCTGCTATCCTGTCTCCGAGTCTTTTCGGGATCACTCACGGTAAGAAACGCTGCAAAAACAAAATAAATATTGAAATCTTATTACAGCGCCATCTATCAGTATGTGCTTGAACTAACAGGCTACACTATCTTTCAGAGTACCCGAATGAGCGAGCTGCCCGCAATCTCACGTTGGTTGCTAAGACGCTGCAGACTCTGGCCAACTTCACGCGGTTCCAGGGCAAGGAGGCTTTTATGGAGTTCCTCAATGACTTCCTGGAACAAGAGGCGCCTAATATGAAAGCGTTCCTCAGAGCTATTTCGGTAAGTAACTTCACATCAAAATAAATATGATTCTTCTGGAATAGGATACAGACAATGCAACGTATTCAATTCAAAACAAATGCAATATTTCAATTCAGTTAAAATCATTGATATATTATTTATTTATTGGAAGCTTTAATAACACCTCTTTTGATTCGGATATATATGTTCGTATACACAATGAACAAGATGACCTAACTAACGTGACACGTAATTCTTCCAGATGCGTTCGCAAGAGCAAGGACAAGACGGCAATAACCGCAACTCATCAGCGTCGCAGAGCTCCGCTGAGGCGGTGGAGGCGGACCCTGAGTGGGCGCCACACGTGGACCTCGGCAAACAACTGGCCACATTACATGCGCTGCTGGTGGACAGTCTTCCCAAACTGCCCGGCGGAAGGACTCAGGTGACAACACTATCCCTATTATTCATAAAAAATAACAAACCTAAGACAGATAAAGACATTCGAATTTTAACGGCATTTTAGGTTATATGTACATTTATGAATAAGGCCTTATGTCTACAAGGCCTTACAGTCATCTATGAGATTAGTTCGAACTACCGCGCACCGTGTTCTAACTGTACTTAATATATTGTTGAACAACACAAGAGATTTTAAAGTTTTTTTTCTTTTAAACTATACATGTACGAATTGAATAATTAAACTCTCCCTACTTTACCCATTTGTGATACAAGTTTGACCTTTTTTCTATCCCTTTTTAATGTCAAACAATTGCTAATCTAACTTTAATCTTGACCTTATGTCCAATCTGAACGTTTTACAGGAACTGGAGCCGTTGACCGACATCCTGGACGAGTTGAGCAAGCGGCTCGCGAGCAGCGACAGCGGTCAAGCGCAAGTCGCCGATAACATATTCCGTTTCAACGACCCCACCTGCACCACTCCCACCAATAAACCCACCGCCGACGCCAACCAACAACCCAACTTCGCACACAGCTCCCCCATCCTGCCCAAGAACGGGGTACAATTCAATATCAGCCCGTCCAAATCCAACGCGGAAGATTCCAAATACAAAGGGGTTTACACCGGCATGAAATCACCCAACACCCTCCGCTCCGCCACACTCCCGAGAAATGTGTATGCTTCAAGTCCGGTGCAGAACGTCAACCCCGACCGCTACAGTTCCCAGTACAACAACCAGGAACACTGCGTCAATCTCAAAGTCGTCCAGATAGGCTTCGGCTCTGATCAGTACCCCAAGAGCATCAACAACGGCGTCGGTGAAAGCCTCGAGCGCCGTATGCAGGGCTACAAACCCAGTAACTACCAGCCCTCGCACTTCCACAACGCCAACTACAACGGCACTGAGCGTTCGCCCAGCTCCGATAACATCAACCACAATTACTGCTCCAACGACATGCAAAACCTCATGAGGGACACCGCCACTCTGGAGGAGTTCTCAGACCTTTTAAAGTACGCCGACGATTCTGATATTGTCGACGAGAAACTCATTATAAACAAGAAAAACATGTCACAAACGCAGTCCAACAACAATAACAATATTGTCGTTAACGGAAATAAGGGTTATGCCAATAATGGTTCGAATGTCTCTATTAGCGGTCTGTCAAACGTTGCGAGCTCCGGCTACCAAAGCATAGCCACGTACAGCCAGAGCTCTAGTCCCGTTGAAAACGCCGCCCACCACCATCCCCCGTATGAAAACGGCGGCCAGTCTATGAGCCGCTATTCTCAACTCAACTATCAAAAGCAGAGGGACAAACAACACTACTACGATAATAAAAATGACAAGTTCTACCCAAAGAGTCAGGTGCAACAGAAAATAGAGTACGATATCCAAAAATACGGCATTCAAAATTTCACAATGCCTGACACGACACAGTCTAACACGAGCGCTAACTCGAAGATGGCTCCGCTCGTGTTCACAAACCCCGTCTACAACATGGAGGACAACCGCCAGACTCCGGAGAAAAAGAAAACCAATGAGAACAGAAATTCCAAACGCTGTCCCTGTGGCTCGTCCAGTTCATCGATAGATGAGGAGGTTCTGAGCACGGACAACGTGGAGACAAACTCCGAAGAGGGTTCTACCAATTTTAATGATGAAGGTAGAAATTATGATCAGCAGAATCGCAACAACACCCACCGAAAAATAGCAAGAGATTGTAATTACGAAGACGTGTACCAGAGGAGTAACCACAGCCACTCACCGCGCGTGCGCGACGACGAGTCTTCCAGCAACTCGCCGAGCCTACGCAAGAGCAGCAAGACCCGAATGCCGCGCACCAACCCTATGCTTTCCTACTCTACCAGCCAAAACCCACCCAACTACAAACACTTCGGTCAGCGCGGCGAAACCCTTTACGAGAGCAAGCCTCACCACATCTCCACCGAGAGCTACCCCATGAGCCGCTCCGACTCTAACGTCGAGGAGGTCAACAAGGAGATGTACCGGCTGCAGATCTCAAGGAGCCAGAAAGCGTTGAGCAACATGGACAATTTGAAGTCGCCCGATAAGTATTCCCTCGGAGACGCAGCGTCTGAAACGAATTATCCGTTGGATCGCGCGTATTCGGCGGCTAAGATGTCGAGTAGCCGGCTGAACGAGGATCTGGAAAGGCATCAGGAGTATTACCAAAGGCGGGAATCGCCTTCGCGTATGGTGTTTAGTCGGGAGTCGCACTCAAGTGAGACGAGTGAGCGCACAGGGGCGAGGGAAACGCGCGAAGTACGGGAGCCCCGCGAGCCTGGACGGGAGAAACTACAGCGGAGGTTGAGTCTGGAGTCAGCTCGGGAGCTCACGGACAGCTCCGATGAGCTCGAAGACACGCTCTACAGCACCACGGGCCGCCGGCGTAACAAGCACCACAGGACCATTGAACAGGTAAATTTATATATTGTATTCATACTCGTATCCATATTTCTACCATCCCCTTGTGATGCCTGGGGATGAAAATGAACCTACATAATATTATGATATTCACGAATTGGAAATAAAACTTAACACATTTAATTGGGTGCACAGATGTTTATAAGCACGTTGACTTTAGACCTCAGTTAGACTTATTTAATTACGTACATTGCGTTACATGCTGACATCAAATGTTTAATAATACACGATACGCTTTATGCGGCCTTTTAAACTCCTTAAAAACCCGAGAAAAGATCATGGGAAACTGGAAACTGCAGGTGTTATCCTCACAAACTTCATAATAGTAAAGGTCTTGACGTTTTGATAAAGAATAACTGATTAAGAGGACCGTTTACAACACCCGTTATAACATGCCTAATTTAATTGTTGTTGGGTTACGAGTCTCGGAAAAAGCAAAATTTAACAGTTATGTAATCATACTAAATCCAGAGCCATAAATTGTTAAAGTCATGGGTCTGCCGTTAATTTGCATTGCCTGTGCGGCGCACGGCGTAAGAGGAGACGTCAGAGGATAGCGTCTTGGGGACGGGCGGTAGGGATATCCCATAGACATCTAGAGTATGCCATTCGCCCTGATCATGAGCTAATCTTATCTAGGAGTAACTATGCTATACTGTATTTAGATAGAAAGGTAAATAACTAAATGTAAACAAACCAAACCACGAGACTTGCGCACGCAGCCACGAATAGAATGTGGTATTATGCCATTGTATACGAAAAGTCAGCTTGATGATTGGCCAAGTAACGTTGTTTTGTTTATGTAACTATATATTAGAGATAGATTTAGAGAAATACCCATAACAAATAGAGTATATTATAATACTAAATCGTTTCCAGTACGAGCGCGAGATCGACCGGCTGAAGAACTCCGTTGACCTGCTGCGCGGGCGGCTGGGCCCCTCCGAGCCCGGCCAGGACACTTCCGACACCAAGATGAAAGCCATCATCACTAGGTAACCATACCTTTCTACAACATTTTTAGGCTTGTCTACCCCAATGGTGCAAACAGAAAACTTACAGCTAGGACGCTGCTACTCGCCCGTCTGTCAGTGGGCGATATATCATGAACTGTGTTAATTGTAGGTACTCGGTTAATTTTTTTATAAAATGTGTATCACTTGCCGCTATAATAATAAAAATAAAATTAGGAGGTTCCTCTCTCTGTCGCCCTTACCACCGGTAGCTTAGGCCCCGCCTGCAGCGAGCACACTAGGTTAGGTTTTTATAATGATTTTATGTTTTGTAAGTGTATTTTTATATTTTACTTTAGCCTAAGACGAGAAATAAATAAAGAGAATATAATATAAAGAAAAGTAATTTAAAATCGATACAAGAAACGAAGTTTTTAGTACGTACGTGTACGATGGTACGGAATCCTTCGTGTGTGAATCCGACTCGAATCTCGGGGCCGATTATTGAGTGTCTAATCATCATAGTTTTTTGACAGATCTCGAGTGAAAAGTCGAGCGTTCGACACTCTAAAATCGGCCCCTTGGCCGGCTTTTTTTGACGTTTTGTTTGCATTATAAATTTGTTATAGCTACAACAATAATATACAATAATATAAATTTAAGTTCAGTGATAATGAAATGTTCATTATCAGACTACACGCAGAAGAGCCATTTTTATTTGACCATGAATCTATTTCATAAAAGTTTCATTTAACTTGATACATTCTAAGTGTACAGCCTCAATGCCCACTCCGCTTGAGCGTGCAGCGGGGCGGGGCGTGCATTGTGATTTTTAAAACGGCTTTGTTATAAAAAGGCTGTGTTTACGCATAGGCGAGGTGACATTCTACCACGCCCTGTTAATTACATCGGACTCTCATACATTCTGACAAACGCGCGTGAACGCGACCTATGGTCTTAGCCTGTACCTCTAGTATAAGTTTTTTCGAAACAAAACACAAACACACACTAACGCACTTGCGTTGTGTTTGTATGATTGGGTAGTCTCAATTTGTAGGGCAACACGAGCAGTGCCTCTGGCGGCCTTTGGTGGTAACTATTTTTTGTCATACAAATTGAGACTAAACGCAAACATTCGTTTGTATTTTGTTTCGGAAAAACTTATGAGTTACTAACCTCTCACTAAACAAAATTCGCAAATAACTATCAAACGTACCCAGGTTGATCAGTGTGGAGGACGAGCTGCGGCGTGAGCAACGCAAGATGGCCGCTGCGCTCTCGCACAAACAGCGCGTGATCGAGGCGCAGGAGCATCGAATCGCGGCGCTGGACGAGGCCAATACGCGGCTGCTTTCCGCGCTAGTGCACCTGCAGCAGCGCGCCCCGCCCCACCCTGCGCACGCACACAACCATCAGGAACTGCAGATTTGAAGGACTTAAGGTGTTACATCGGGAACAGGGATTGAACCACTTGACAATGTTCGCAACTTGGTCGTGTAATGCAAATTACGTAGTCGTCGAAAGTGGCTCCAAATGGTTCGTGTAATATAATATAACACACGGCCGCTGCGTTGCCAATTCTCTTCTTTTGAACTTGGCTTGTCACGCTGCCTACACGGCTAAATTACGGATGGCAAGTGGCTCAACAATTCCGGTTCGCGACTGTACGTTGAAGTTTAATCGGTGATGTTTCTTGATGATTTCAATATTGCACATTTCAATATTTCTCGCCATAATAAGCTATCGTCGCTTTGACCAGTACTGACTTTAGTATTAAACCGGTGCTGAGATGACAAGTGTGCGCAAACCCGAAAAAATGGGCCTAGTGGGTCCATTATTTCATTGTAGACATATTCAGGCATTCTATCGTCGATTAAAATTCATCGTGTATTGTTACCGCTGTGTGCCAGAACGCCGACTGTATCGGTGGAGTTGGCTTGTGTAGCCCTAGGTGTGGTAAGGATAACAATATCTTCGATTTTAAAGTATGTTCAATATAACCTATCATGTTTCCGGTTCGATTGAATGTAAACAATACTAGACTTATATTAACTTCACTGTATATTTGTTTCATTACATAATGTGTTTGACTGAATATCACGAAAAAAGAGAAGACAATTATATGTTATTGAAATTATTTTATTAGTTTATCATGCTTCTCAAGACCGTCACACTATTTATCTGTTTGATGTAACCGCTAGAGGAAACATTACGCACCTAGGTAATATTGGATGAACTATACATTTTCATGGCCGAGTGATTACAAAGGTCTTCCATACCGGTTGTTGTTTGAAAGCGAATTTAAGCTTGTGGTCAAATTTAGTTAATTGGTTTACAAAAGAAAGCACATATGTACACTCCTCCACGGTGCTACCATAGGGTTCAGAAACAAACGATTGATATGCATTTTTATTTTCACTTTGGTAGCACTTAACTTGTTAGTTTACTATCGGAGAACTCGTTCTAAAATTCAAAACTTCGAATTGTATCGCAACGAAGCGGTAGAGAGATAGCGCTCATGTTCGCTATGCACGCGGGCCACGCGGTATTTACTACCATTGCATTTGAGACTAATATAATCAATATATTATTGTATTGTTTGAAATCATGTACACGGAAAACATTGTATTGCGTTGTCTCACAGATCGGCGTTTCATAAATACATAAACCGCACTTAAATTTTTAACGTTGAACTTTGTTCGATTATTAAAGTGACGACTAAAAACTAGTTTTTACTTGGCTTGAAGTTGGGATGGAATGGAAATATGTGTGACTACAAATGTACCCGGACAGTATCAAAATAAATAGAATTATATTGGCTATTTGAATAGTTATCAACTTGAGTCGACTCAACATGCATGATGAGCAAGTTAGATGATAATTTTAACTGTCTGTAAGTACTAGTCTAGGGGCCGATTCTTCAATCCCCAGATAAAGTAACTGCCAGATAAATGTTATCCCTATCCTTTTCGTTCATATGATATTAGAAAGTGACAGTGATAATTTTAACTGATGGATAATTTCATCTGGCGATTGATCAATCGACCATAAATGTTTTAATGTTTCTAAATGTTAGCTTCACGGGTTGAATTTCGAATGAGGGATACATTTGTTTATTGGATCCACCTAATTTCACAAAACGCATTGAAATTTGAAAACCATCATGAATTGCGAATCGAACGTTTGAGTTGATAATTATCAAAAGAAACTTGGATTCAGTTAATGTTTTACGTATTTGTATTTAACTCCATTCAAATAATAAATTGTACTCTCGAGTAGTTGTTATTTGTTCGTATAATCAATAGTGTCATGTAGGCATCGGTGTCTTCGAGTATATTTCCATGTCTGTACTTGCTGTCAAAGACCGGGTCGAGCGCCGCATACGGTCGCGCGAGATGGTTTACGTTAAAAAATAAGCCTAGAGGCATTATCTTTATATTATTTATGTATATACACCTATATTTTAACGCTATGTTGTAAGTTTCGTGCACAAACCGTTCCACTGTCCGTCTTGTTTTAAATCTGTTATTTTATGGATTCTAATTCTGTATTTTATATTTTTTTTAGAAAGAATGAATGTAATGTTGCACAATATAAGGACCACTATACCGCGTAGTTGGCATTATAAAGTATTTTTTCTGCTGGCTATGCCAATCTGGGACAGAAAGTCTTGTGGTAGCAGTGGTCTTATGTTCTACATAAAGCCAGTAGAAGAACTTCCTCGTTGCGCTCTTTTACAGTTACGTATACCTTCTTGGGGATTGTTCACTGAAATCAATTTATTTATAATGAGATCAGTCATCACGGTTCGTTATGCCATTTTTTTTACTTTGTTATAAGTTGTTTCTTTAGGTTTAGTGAAGAGATGCTTTAATGACATTATCATTTGATTTCATATCAATATTCTTCTCAGCTGGATAGATGTTCTCTCTGCGACCTGTTATATTTTGTTCTGCAACATTGATACCAAAGAAGATTGAATATCCGTTAGCCTATAGTTGTAGTAACCTACCTACTACAATTGTAGCAATAGTGTTGTATTTACGTTAAAAGTTATTATTATTATTTTTAATTATCCTAATTTAAGACTTGTATCATAATACTTTCTAGATAATTAAGTATCTATATTGTAGTAGATGGCATATAAAATTAGTAAATAAAGAAATATTTTATAATGCCTTCGGAGTATTATAATACGACCATGCATTGAAGGATTTTTCATAAAGTAAAAATTCATTGTAAATGAATTGAAAAATTACCAAGATGATGAAATCGATTTCGCATTATATAATTTCGAAGGGGTCTCGGTCAGCGGTACAAAGGTCTCATATCTACATGAGTAATCTATGTTAATCTTCACGTGTCTTAGAACTGGCTGTTGGCTGCATTATCAAGTTCAGATCCCGTAGCGCGCTGCGCGAGCCAACCTAGTTGCTCTCCAGTGAACATCTATGTTTTAGCAGTCTATCAATCACATTAAATTATCAATACGTAATCATCAATGTTATTTTAAAATAGTTATATGGCTGACATTGGAAACTATCGTATTTATGATGTTTTTCTTTGTGTCTAGTAATAAAAGAAAGAAATAAAATATTCAAAATGTGTTTATATTTCAACACCAAAGAAACTCCTTAGGAGGCGGAGGTAATCACTGCTTCGGCTCGTAGCCGTCAGGCAGGCACACCAAGCGGCGACTGTTCAGCCGCTCCTTGCGGTCCTGTGTCTCGGGCGTGCTGTACGGATGCATAAGCATCAGGTCTTCCATCGTACCGCTCAAGTACGAAAAGAATATCTCGCGGAACTTCTTGTCCGGAAACTCTGGGTGAAACATTATCCGCCAAAACACGTTATTAATATTTGCAAAAGTTTTGAACAGCTGTCTTCTGTATGTATCCGAATACTTGTTGAATTTCTCCCTGTAACTCATTTTGTGGACCCACGTGGAAGCGCCCGAGAACTCGGGGGCATTTTTATTTAATAGGGGCCCCAATTTCCTTGCTGAGACGGTGTCGAGGACACACTGGAGCTCACGGCTCTGGCGCAGGTAGGCCCGGCGCTGGTCGGGGCGGAACGGCCCGTAGATGCGGCGCCGCATCCACTCCAGTAGCTCGGGCGCCAGCCACACGTCGGGAAGCCGCGCGGCCACGTTAACGGGCCGCAGCCACCGTATTATGCACTTCAGATACTGCCATGGCTTCGGATTTGTCCCCAAACATGTCTGAGATGATCTTTTTTTTTCTTTCTTTTTAACTACTTGGTCCCTTTTGGACCCTATCACGCTGTCAGTCTCCCAAATTTTCTTTATCTCTTTTTTGACGAACAGCTGTTTCTCATCCATGTCAAATATTGTGTGGTAGTTGAATTTAAATGGCTTGCCTGGCGCCGGCTTCTCGAAGAATGGTAGCTCGTCCGGTGGGAAAGTGCCTTCGTTGCCGTAGTCATAATGATGACCGCAGTAGCATTTACTTTCTTGAACGTATTGTAATACCTTCCCTTGCCATTTCTTGAGGCAATCGCACGGATCGGGGGGTGGATCGGCTGGGTACCCCCGGAACCCGCAGTGTATATTCATGTATCCGCCCGGGCACACAGAGAACCCGCCATGTATGAGCTCGCCGTCTGGGGGTGTTATTGAAACACTACCTATTACGAATACCGTTCGTTCGCCTATCTTGTACACTCCTTGTATCAAAAACTGCGCATTCGAGACACCTGTCGATGGAGCTTTAAGTCTTCGATGGATACTTTTGCGATCCGGTCTTGTTATGCATATTCCATAAGTTTTCTTTTTAACAACTCTTAAACTGGAGTCGCGCCGTGACCGTTCGCTCGTCGTTGTGGTCTTCATCGCGACCGCGGTCAGCTGGGAATTTGGTTCGATACGAATTACGCCTGCCAGTTTATCACATAAAGCACGCGGAACTCGATTTGCAGGGGGTGGCGGCGGCGGTGGTGGCGGTAACGGCTTTACTTGAATTCTGTATTCATCCCCTTCCACATAAGGCTCGTTGAGCTCTTCCAAGTTTGGCAGAGGAGCGGGCTTGAATTTCTTAGGACTAGCAGGATACCACATCGGTATTGTAGATTTCTCCAAGTATGGAGATGGAACGGGTGGTCGTTGTTTAGGTTTTCGTTTGGATGGTTTTTTAGGCGGATCGTTATCAGGTTTGAATTTTTCACGTAGTAATTCGATCAAATTGCTTAGACCCAAGTAATATATAGCCGACAGAATGAGTTTCGCATTTAAGGAGTAAAAGTTGCGTTTTCCTTCGATGGTGTGGCCGTACTGCAAGTAGAATAAGTGCGCCAACATTTTTTTCCCATCATCTTTGCCCTGAGCATTAGCAGACATTAAATCCATGGCTTTTGGATGGGGAAAGAGGCCAAGTCTATGCATTATGCGCCGTGTTCTAGTCGGGCGCCCTTCGAGTAAATCCTGATAAATGGCAGCATCCAGCTTGTCGAGGGCTTGTCTTTGTGGTACACTAAGGACTTGGTACCATCGGGGTCCGACAAGTTTTCTCATTCTTTTGATTGCCTGCATCTCGATCTGCCGGCGATACTCCTTGAGGTCCTGCATGAAGACTTGCCGCTGCCGCATCTGTTTGGCGTACACCACTTGGGAGCGCTGCTGGACGGGATCACGGAAGAATGAGTCCACATCTTGTCGGCCTAGACTCGCACGCGTGCTTATCATGTTGAATTTAGAAAATAACCAGTCTAGCTTACCATACACAGAAAATGTGTAAATAAGTATTTATAAAAATTACGTTGAAACTGCAATTTGGAAAAAAAATCAATGTTGGTAAAGTCTAAGATGATTAATCTTATGTAAATTATTAATGACTAACTGTCAGAAGTTGACGTTTGTTTAAGTATCTAGATTGCGTTAAAGGCAAGTTAAAGGTGGTTATGAGAGTTGTAGTAAAGAGGTCATATAATATAGGGTAAATAGCCTATAACGGGCCACCCACGAATAACTGGTCACTTCGAAAAAATAGTGAGAGTCAGGATGGCGGGTGTACCTAAACAAATATTTAAATAAAGTGTACGAAAAAAATATGCACAGAGTAAACCAATTGTTGGTATTAAAATTAATATAACTGGATTCAGAGCTGACTTCATGTAGGTACAGCATAGGTACAGGGTGGGCAAATTGGAGGTATGCAACTTTTTGGCGCCATTTTGTTTTGGTGGCATATACGACTGTTGTTTCATGTAAATTACTTTGTGTAGATACGGCAAATTCGTTATGGGGCGTTTTACGACTGGATAACGGGTTTTAATAATTAAAACGTTCTACTCAACCCAATCATGTACCTGTTGCCAATTGCGACTAATTTCGAGAAACAGTGACATTGTTTGGCCCCCATGATCCCCTGATTTAACAGATCCTGACTTTTTTCTGTGAGGCGAGATCTAAATGGACGTGTCTATGCTAACAGGCCAATGAACCTTCAACAATTAAAACAAATAATCTGAGACACAGTGGCTGAGCTAACGCAGGAAACGTGTGAAAAAGTGATGAAAACGATATAAAAAGGGTTTAGATCTGCCATGTGTCCAAGTACAATAAAAAGCGTAAGATTATATTAATTTTATTTTTCACTCCCCGAAACCACACCGATACCTTGTACAAAGAGTATGATAAGTATGGTGCAGGGCCTACCGCGAACCACAAACCGTTTGCGGTTCACAGTAGGCCGCCTGAACTTAGTATGTCTCTGAAATCATTACGGCAAGTTGCACCAAATCCGCTGTAATCATAAGCGGTGTTCGTTGCAATTAAAGTTTGACAAGTTTCTATGGGATGACGTCTGCCGGCGCCATATTTAACGTTGATCGTGTAATCGTAAGTGGGTACAACGTGCACTTCATTGATGCCAATATTGTCAATGTCACATCCATAGTTATTTTTTTCTTATTTTTATAAGATAAATAAGTCATGCCACGGAATATTCCTGTTCAGCCAAAAACTACTCCTTACAAGTAATTTTGCAGTTTTTTCAAGAACATTCGAATATTAAAATCCAATATTTTTTATATGTGCTCAGCAAGCTCAAATCTCTATCTATTTAGCTTTAAGCCAATATGATAAATTGAAACGGTCATATTTTGTAATTGATTACTTTTTTATGACAGAAAGTTTGTGATATTAAAGGTTAAACGTTTTGATTCGTACCTACCTACTAGATTATATTTTTTAAAATGTGAAATCTTGCTTAGTGTTTGAAGAATTCGAATTTCAAAAAATGATCTGTATTACTTTTTCATACATTATAAGTAGAGTATATTATCTTTTATCATAAATGATTATCAAAAAACAATTTATTGTATTATGTCTACAGCGCCATCTACCGTGGAGTAGCCAAACTATTACTCGTTAATAGTTCGGTTCCATGAAATTATTTTGCTAAAATGACAATCTTATGCACAACCCTAATAAAAAAGCATTATCTTTATTCGAACTCCCAGGCAGGATCAGCATTTTAAATGAAAATGCAACTGTGTTAGTTGTGTTACCTTAATGTCATTTTATGATTTTGGGGTTGCCTTTTTAATATTACCACTGTGGCAAATAAGCAATATACCTACGGCCTACCTGATGCAGGAAACAGACACCGTAGACTAATAGATGTTCACGAGTAAAAAACTCTATGGCAAGCTCAATGATGCTATGATGCTAGAGTCGTGATACGACGATGTATTTAATACATTTAAGTAAACACTAACT
Organism: Epiblema foenella; assembly: GCA_963556455.1. Lineage (NCBI taxonomy): Eukaryota > Metazoa > Arthropoda > Insecta > Lepidoptera > Tortricidae > Epiblema > Epiblema foenella. The sequence goes on along the minus strand of OY747095.1, from coordinate 8,408,401 downwards.
TTTAAGTAAGTTACAAGATTCGTAATAAATATTCAATCTCATCGGGCGCCATGTCGCGAAATTTCATTGGAACTAATTTCTTTCACTGGTAATAATTTTAATGATAGGTTATCAGACTTGTCAGTGTCACAGTTACGGTTTATATAAATAATAGTAACATTGAAAATTAAATGATAAATAACAAAAAAAGCCCAAAACGATTCCTAGTCAAGAACGGAACATTATTAATAACGTATATAAGCAATAAACTGCTAAAAAAAAGCTTGGGAAATGAAAGTATATCGCTGCAAAACGTTTCATAACTAACATCAGAGCAGGTAAACTAATCAAAATGTTATTGAGTCTGTTGCCATTAGAATCAGAATAATAGCGCCCTCATGACACCAGGTCAAATATTTCTGATCGAGCTTTATTTGCACTGACCGGGATTCCAATCTAGGACCCTCAGCTTTGCATACGAGGTAACTATGCACTGTCTAAATCAGTTGTCACAAAAAACTAATTTCTAATTAAGGAGTCATTCACTTTTATAATTATTAATTTGGTTTCTAGGATGAAATTTCTGAATATAGGCAGCTAATTACATGTCAGAGACCAATGACTACGGAAACGTCAGAACTAAGGGAAACACCTGTAGCGACTGAGTTGTAAGCGTCCATAGGTTGCGGTGACCGCTTACCATCGGGCGGGCCGCACGCTTGTTTGCCACCGACATGTTATAAAAAAATTGTAACACGTAAGGTTTCTCGCAGAAACATTTCTTCAGCTGAAATGTTTAAAAATTATCTTACGCGTCAGAAAATACCCATCACTACACTAGTTACTAGAGTACTACTGTAGTAGTGTCGATGGCCAGGGCGGCCAGTTTGGGCGGCGGCGTGGCCGCGTCCAGTGTACCCATCAGCTGGTTGCGGTCACAGACCGAACGTGGGTGAACGCCCGCGAAGAGCCATTCGTCACCTGAATAATTTCTCACCTCATTCATACGCACCGACGAATCCATTACAATGTTTAAGCTCTATACATTATACTGAAGCAGCCAGACGCCAGCGCGAAAGCAACTTTGTCGCGCAGTCTTATCAGTTTTGCATGTCTAAAATTAACTCGGTATTGACGTCGTGTGTTGAATTTAGGGCTGGCAACAGTAGGGATGCAATCTTTGCAAAACGAGTGATTTCTCGTGTTCTGTGGCTTGTTTAGACCCGCCTATAACAAACTGGACGCTGTAGCAGCATGCAACAACAGAAACAGCCTTCAAGCTATTAAAGGGTAGGTAGGATTTTAGGTTGAATATCGTTAGGTATAAATTAATTATTAAGAAAATTTCACTTTGCCATTTCCATCGCCATTCCATACAGATGGTATTTTTAAACTAATTAGCAGTCAATGAGATAGTAGTTCACTTAGTTTATTAGTGACTGGTAGACCGGAGTGTGCTCGGCGTTTTTCATTCAATTCTAGATCAAATTTTGGCCCCTAAGGACCCGTATTGCATAACTTATCGATTAACCCGTCCTCTACACCGGTCCCGGGGATCCCCGGGCTCATTACAAAAGAATGCTATTGTTTATATTTTTCGCCGGGAGCTGCTGAGCTAAAGCCGTTTTATAAAACCCATTAACAAACAAACTAAAAAAAATCACATAAGGATTCGGAACTACCTTGGACGTATGTAATATTATTTTTTATAATTTTTAAAGTTATACTTTCTCAATTTGTCTGATTTTTACTGGGTCCTAGTAGAGCGGTAGATCGTTTAACCCATTCGACGCTAAGCAAGCGACGGGCGCTACGCCGTAGCGTGTAGCAGCATTTTTACACCTTGTAGCGGAAATCGCTCACAGAGGCATGACTCATATAAATATCGTAGATCGACCATGCACGGGTTTCATTCGTTAAATATGGGAAGTATCCGCTACACGTAATAACTACCAACGCAGTGACGGTCCATAAAGAAAATATGAAATATAGAAGAACTGTACAAAACATCAAGTGCGTCAAACAGCCGCACATATCGATTATGAAGCACCAGAAGTGAATAAAGTGTGCGGATGCATCTATGAATTTACAGTTCGCTCGCAATTATACGGGCCAAGAATGAATTATGTAATAAAGCGGACTGTTATTCACATATCAGTGTAGGGTAGGTTTTACTGTAGCATAGGTATGCGGTTTGGTTCAGTACCCCCGGTACGGTTAGCACAACACGGCATGCGAGGTAGCGATAAATAATGACAAAAGGCACGACATAGCGAATTCGTAGTACACAATATACTTGAGTTAGACAAAAACCAATCTTCAAATAAACGAACCTGTCCTAGAAAACGTTTCAATGTGTGAGTTTTTGTGTACTTATGCGCTTTCAGGCAGTTTCTGTGATACAAAGAGGTATTAAAACGCCATCTTTAAGTTTGCTATATTCCTATTCAGCGCTGGGAGGAGCTTGCATCGACGAGACCGGAATGGCGTAATAGAGTCCGAAAAGGTGTAGCTTCTTTTGAAGTCGCTCGACTCGAACACCTGGACCATAAGCGCCATCTACGGAAGACTCGACCCAAGCCCTCATATTCAAGAATCAGTGTAGGACTACACAAAAAATGACCAGGGGCAGTTATACTGCACACAGTGCGACCGAACATTTATATCAAAATTTGGTTTTGCGAGCCTTATCCGTGCTCATCAGAGAAAGTTGTAAGGAAAGGATCGCCGTCGTCGGCTACGACTAGGAGGACTATATACACATGTGCTTTTGTTTGAAGTAAGCAAAAACACTAGGCGCTACTCCAGTGTGCTCCCGTTTACATCAGTTCAAGATTAGGTTTAACTTTAACTTCCGCAAGCTAGCAGGATTTGCAATATGCTTTAAAAACGCGAATTTGTTGCACATAAATAATATTTTTATATGGCAAACGCCAGAAGAGTCATGTGAGCCTGTGAATGCAGATAATTCAATTTGATATGATACAGCTTTAGCTCCTTTCTTAAGAAAGACAGTCTCAAATTGCGTTGGTAAAGGGGAAATTTAAAAATCTGACTGGGTCTTATTATGTGTCTTATTTTTATTTGTTTCCTCCTCATGTGGTTACGGTTTCTCTTCAGCGTATTCTAGATGTAATCTAATCCTAAGATTTGGCGTAGGCACTAGTTTTACGAAAGCGACTGCTATTTGACCTTCCAGCCCAGAAGGAGAACTAGACCTAGTTGGGATTCGGCTGGTTTCCTCGGGAATTAATAGAGAATATGCATCTTTTTATATGGAACAAGTACAATTAGAACAATACAAAAGAGCAAAAATGTATTTCAAATTACAACATAAAATCAGAGCGCCCAAAACGCTTTTTTGTTTATTAGAACATAAGAATTCTGATGGTGGTTTTTAATTTACTTTTAGTCAATAAAAATTACATCATCTTCCCCCTGTTCCACCTATCCCTATCAGGTTGTCTTCACTGGTAGGGATGCATGGATTTTTTTTCCATCTATCCCTACCGGTGGTGATAGGTGGAACCTATTTAGACGCTCTTATTTTAGTGGGGATAGGTGGAAATATTGTGGCTTTCTATTTCTACTGGTAGGGATAGTTACACAAAATATTTCCACTCATCTCTACTAAACATGCAAGTGTTTTCTTGAGTGTATAGTGGCCGATTTTGAGATAAGTCTTATTAAAGCTATAGCATTATATTTCCGAAAATTAAGAAAGGTAGGCTACTATCATTTTCACAAGGCAGTATGGAAAAAGGGAAAACAATTTACGAAAAACAGAGACACAAAACGAATACTCCAATTATCCGCGATATTGCCTTTGCTGCCTATTAACATTTTCACAAGGCAGTATGGAAAAAGGGAAAACAATTTACGAAAAACAGAGACACAAAACGAATACTCCAATTATCCGCGATATTGCCTTTGCTGCCTATTAACATTTTCTCAAGGCAGTATGGAAAAAGGGAAAACAATTTACGAAAAACAGAGACACAAAACGAATACTCCAATTATCCGCGATATTGCCTTTGCTGCGTATTAACATTTTCACAAGGCAGTATGGAAAAAGGGAAAACAATTTACGAAAAACAGAGACACAAAACGAATACTCCAATTATCCGCGATATTGCCTTTGCTGCCTAGTAACATTTTCACAAGGCAGTATGGAAAAAGGGAAAACAATTTACGAAAAACAGAGACACAAAACGAATACTCCAATTATCCGCGATATTGCCTTTGCTGCCTATTAACAGAATACAAATAATTATGCAGAGGCTTGGCTTTGGCTTCTCTGTCAATAGTAAAACCAATAGAGTTTTGAGTTTATATGGATTATTGACCCTGCTACATAAGAATTCGACGACACAACTATACTTAAAATAATCAAATCAACCCCGGTGGCCAATCTCCCATCACCACCAAGAAATGACAAGGTTGTACGTAATGTCGAATTTTTTATAACATTTATGTTTCGTTCGTCAACTAATTCAATAAAAAATTGTCAACTAAGGACACATGTAACAAGGAAGTGTATAAATATTATTTGCCCTCCCATCTTAGCGTATGCTGGTGATATCCTAATATTTTTATGTAATCCAGCCCAGCACGATACCCGTCAAGTTTTATGGCCGAAAAGCACTAAAACGTCACATAAAACAAAACGGTATAACCCAGTGGTGGGCAAAGTACGGCCCGCGGGCCAACTGCGGCCCGCGAAAGCATTTTATCCGGCCCGCCGCCGATACATCGAATTAATTAGTACATGGCCCGCGATGACTATATTTTGACGGTTCAGCCAAAAACCAGAGCAGCGGTTTTATACAAAAGTGCAGTTTTGCTGCAATTATGGCCCTCCTCCGAAATTTCTCAAGCTTACTGGCCCGCCATGAAAAAAGTTTGCCCACCCCTGGTATAACCTATAGCGCTAGCTGGGCCGGCATATTTATTGAATCATACGACAAGCATGTATTGCAGAATGATTCCAACTTTGTGAGTCCATGCCAGTGACACACTCCGAAAAGAATCTACTCACTTAATTAAACTAAAGTGGTCCATTGATTTATTTATTGCGTTTTGGGGCCGGCGCAGTGTATAGGCGACCGAAGGTATGAAATAAGCAGCATGTTTCTTAGAAAGGTCAGTTTACATTTATTTTATTAGCCGTCGCGTCTTATTAAATACTAGCGACCCGCCCCGGCTTCGCACGGGTGCATTACTGGTGCATGTATTATACATATAAACCTTCCCCTTGAGTCACTATCTATTAAAAAAAACCGCATCAAAATCCGTTGCGTAGTTTTAAAGATTTAAGCATACATAGGGATATAGGGACATAGGGACAGAGAAAGCGACTTTGTTTTATACTACTCGTATGTAGTGATTGGCTAGAAATTATCTGTCAGGTACCTTAATATTAATAAATTATACACTCCAAAAAAAAACATCTTTCCCGAGTTGAATTATAACTTTTGTTATATATGTCCTCAGCAAAGATGCGAAAATATATGTTTGTATGACCTATGTGTTGGATGAAGTGGACACTGCCTATGAATCTTGTTATCAGTGCCTATAAATCTAGGATGAATATACATCCTAAATTTAAAGCGCCAAAATGAATATATTTGTTTTATTGCTGCTGTTGTTTAGTATACCCATTAGTGAGCACATTGAAATTCACAACTGTCCCTCCTCCTTCCCAACCGGCTTCACTCCCTCCCCTCCCCTCACTGAAAAGTGTCCCGTTACATGCTAGGACGAAATGGCCAAAGGCCACATTATTGACTGATAAATTACCTACAAATAAGTGCTACGTTTTATGTAGATACGAATTAGTTTCCAAGCCATGGTACGTCAAAGTTTACTAAAAATATGTGCTTGGCATCTGCTTTTCGCTTTATTTTAGCTTGCGTAACACTACTCCTAGAGTTCCTCTACAGTAAGGCACTATGTAAAGTAAAACCATTTTTTTTTAATTTACGCCCCTCCAGTGTTTTTCGCCCACATCTGACATAAGCATACCTAAAGGCGGAATAATTCAACTATTAAACCTAACCGTTAGTTTTAATACGATTTCAGTATACGAAATCTACTACTATATATTCTCCCATCATATTTAATAAAGACCAAATTCGTTTTTAACTACATAACATGCCAGCCAGAACCGAAATAACCTACTAGATACCTAGTTAATTATTAATATGTGAATGCGAAATAGAGCTGCCTTGCTTGGCTGTCACCGACTCCATTATAACAGACTGGCTTATGCCCGCGACTTTGTTCGCGTACTTTGTTGTTTGAGGGATGATTATCGGAATGAAAAGTACTCTATGATGTTAATACAGGTATTAAACTCGTTGTACATATACCAACTTTCATCATAATCCGGTCAGTCGTTTTTGCATGATCGAGTAACAAAAATCTAAACATCCAAACTCTCAAAATAATTTTAGTAGGAAGTAGAATTATAGTATATAAACAGTATGCATAATTTTTAGTTTTATATAAAGGAAGCGGTTTTTTTATTAAAAAATTCTCAGATTTTATTTGCTTCTTAGTGATTATGTGTTTGTTACGTACTAATAATTTCAACACATCTATATTCTTCTTCTTCTAATCTATCTATCTTCTCTAAATGTATAAAAGAAGAAGTCCTGATCTACCATCAACGCACAGCCGAAACTACTAGAGCTAGAAACTTCAAATTTGGTCCAGTGCTTACTTTTATGACGTATGCAAGGGAAAAGAAAGGATTTTTCGAAATTCATCCCCTAAGGGGGTAAAATAAGGGATGAAGATTTGTATGGGAAACGTAATGTTTTTGGACTTAGAAACTTATAATTTCTTATTTAGACTCTTTGTTTAAATATAACAAAACTAAATTCAGCGATTTTCTAAATTCATCCCCTAAGGGGGAAAAAGGGGCTTCAAATTTTGTACGGGGAGCAAATCTTTTTTGAAGTTAGAGATTTGAAACTTCGTAAATAGACTCTATGTTTAAATACAACAAAACATATTTCGGCGTTTTTTGAAATTGCTCCTCTAAAGGGCTGAGATGGGGGTTCCAACTTTGTACGGGAGCAAATCTGTTTTGAAGTTAGTTTTGAAACTTTGTAAATAGACTATGTTTAAATACAACAATACGTATTTCAGCGTTTTTTGAAATTGCTCCTCTAAAGGGGTGAAAAGGGGGTTCCAAGTTAGTACGGGGAGCAAATCTTTTTAGAAGTGAGAGATTTCAAACTTCGTAAATAGACTCTTTGTTTAAATACAACAAAACATACTTCAGCGTTTTTCTAATTGTTCCCCTAATGGGGTAAAAAGGGGTTCCAAGTTTGTGCCGGGAGCAAACCTTTACTTTTCTTAAAAATCGATATGGGTGATATCGTCGAGGTTCCTCGGGGTGCGGATTACGAAAATGACATGCATTTTCAAATCCAAGATGGCGGACATTTATTTTTCTTAAAAATCGACATGGGTGTCATCTTTGTGGTTCCTCGGGGTGCCGATTACGAAAATGACATCCATTTTCAAATCCAAGATGGCGGACATTATTTTTTTCTTTTGAGTAATTTTTAACAAAAGATTAATAGCATCAGGCAACTGACAGAAACAAATAAACCTCATTTATATCTTTGTTACTATCTAAAATCTACGCGGACGAAGTCGCGGGCGGCCTCGGGTTTGTTTATAATTGGTATCAATTTACAGTTGTATTATCCTGTATTAGAAGATCGCTGATTTGATAAAATTGCGCTGCGGCGTTGTTGTGATGCCACAGCCTAATACGACACGGTAATGACCAGAGTACAAGATTCAAAATGACTATCAAAACTCAACAACAACCTACCGCCATTGCTTTTAACCATTAATTAAACCATCTTAACTATTTATAAACACTAAAGATTCAACGATTTTTTTTTTCTAATATTTAGAAGTCTCTGTAGTTAATCTCCACATCAACGAAGTTTCGTAACTTTCCGTCCTGCAGAACGTGAGATGTGTATCACGGCCATTACCTAGGACAGGAGTTAGAATATACCGTGTAGAAGCCGACGGACAAACATAAAAGTCAACGTTTACGTCAAGGTGCTTATAGTCTAAACTAACCAGCAAGAAATGAACACTCGAGGAACATAGGTAACAAGGACGCGTACTCAACTTATATAGAAATACTAAATCGCTTACAAATTAGGAACAATCATAAAGTCATTCAAATAAAAATCAAACTGTAATCTAAACCTAATCTTAAACAACAGATCTCCGGAATGACTGGTGCCTGAAGCAATTTGTAGGTACCCAATATGGTGGCGGCATTACCGCGCAGTAGCGTAGTAGTGGCAGTAGATATCGGCTGGACCAGGTACGAGCCAGACCTGGCACCGCAAACACTCTGATGACCTAATTTTTGAATAAAAAAATCTCCTTGGATTCCAGGTACCAATACTCGTCTCCACTGCAACCGGGACGAAGTCTTAAATTGGTGCCATGAGTATTTTTCATGGGGTAAACGTCCAAATGTTTAACACCTAGGCCCAACAGTTGACACCTAGGTTTTGTTGTCCTCTTTAAAGGTGAAATATGATTGTGAATGTCAAGTTTGAGTCAGTTTCGAGCACTGGAATATTTACCATACAGTACTGACTTAGTAATCTTTTCTAAACAACGGTAATTATTCCAAATGAAAGTACTGTGTTGTGTCATATTTGGAAAATAAAATTTCGTGTAAGTTATTGCTGCTTTGATTTACTTCATATGATTTTTTGAGAATGTGATTTTTATGTGCAAACACATATTTCGTGGGTGCCGTTCAGTCACCATAAAAACAAATTGCATATTATAAAGTAGCATATGTCCGAAAATCATAATAAACGATTATCATAAATACAAAATGCATTGGTTATAATATTTTTATATGAAACATTACACACCCATATTTCGGATGTAGGTACATTAATTTGTAAATTACTCGCACATTAAAAGATGTTACTGTTTCTCATCACAAAAAATAAGATGGCGATCTAGTTCCAAGGAATATTTTTTCGTCGGTACACATTGACTCCCATAAGTTCTCATAATCACGAAGTACTTTGGTCATGAAAATCTGCTGGCTCGCGGACTATTTATTATGTCCTTAGAAAAGCGTACATTACCTTAAAGATTCGGTACCAGACGTGCGTTTAGAGACAGACTTAGTGTCGCATCTATGCCTTGTTATTCACACGACTAGGGCTAGCCGATGTCGTGTCTAGAGCATGAAACAACTTTCCACGTGGCAGGAAGCATGCAGCCACTTTCACTCCATTCAAGATCTCGACTGCATCCGACAAATGAAACCACGACTATTATTGTCTAAGCGTCAGTGTTAGTTTTTATGTGCAAAAACGAGTGGATTGAAGGAGATAAATATTTATTAAAGAATAAAGTTACAATTGATACCCAATTAATACTGTTATAAATTATATCTACACCCTTAAAGTAAATCCTCTTTAATCTGCTCAAAAAAAAGCTCTACTATATACCGTAGCCAGGCCGCGCGCGCACGCGCGCCTCCCCGGGGCGAAGACGGCCATAACCGCATCATGGTTTGAACTGTTATGGCTATCTCCGCCCATTACAGCACAGCCGCGCGCCGTCACCGGGGGCTCCGGGCCAGGGTATCTCGTCAAACATTGCGCACGCCGGCCACACTCGTGTTTTAATGCCTCTCATTATGTAGCAGTTGCATAAACTATTATGGTTGTTACCGGCGTTTGTTAATCAATCATACCAAGACGGCTGTACGGTTGAGTTGAAAAAATTGGGCAAAAGATAGTTCATTAACTTGTACTAAAATATAGAATAGTTTTTATTGCATAGATTATCTCCGAAAAAAGGATGGAATCGAGTTTGAAAGTTGAGACGAAAGTCACGCAGATGAGGTCGCGGACCATTGCTATAATAAGAGAAAAAGTTCCGAGTATTTTGTGTCTGGCGTTAAGTAAACAAAAAAATATTCTAGCTGAAATGAAATTACATTTTAAACTTCTTCAGCTCGTAGGCGGATTAATTAGGGTCTATGTAAGTGTGCCGGTGGTGATATATTTCTTGTGTCGTTCTTGTTTGTGTCGGTTTCAACACAATATTGATTCTCAATTTAAAAAAGTAAAGGCCTAGGTGGTGAATAGCTGCATTAGTGATTATGATTATATCAAATAGTACTAAATAACAAATAGACCAAAACGTAACACCGTTTATTCCGATATTACCAAATACAATTTTGACTATTAAGTATTAAGACCTTCCTGTTTGGTCGAATCCGGCCTAAGCGCTTTTATATTTATTCGGGGCTATTAATATCTACTGTCAATCAATCAAGTCCTTTTCCTAGTTTGGTTGAATTGGACCTAAATGCACAAGTGGGAAGGTGGGGGAATTCAGTCAGCGTGTAAGGTCAGGTTGAGGTGAAGTAACACTGGGTAAAGACGAGAACTTAAGGGACAATGAAAGAATAGTGGACTTAGGTGTTTTCTTTCATACATTTGACGCCTAGCTGTCATGCTTGCGTGTAGGAATACAAGCAAGTTGATACTTGTGTGACACATGTTCATCGTCATGTTCTATGAAAGAATCAATTCCTAAATTAATTAGATCAGCGTTACACTATTTTTAGGCATATTTTAATGTATTTTTCGACCCAAGATCATAGATTTATACTTCAAAACTGACATTAAAATATACCTACCATTAGTACACAAAGTCACGTGATTAGGCTGGGGGTCGAAACAAGAGTTGTCATTAATTTTTGATTTAATCTAAACTGCGTTTCTTAGGTTTTCTGTACTTATTTAAAATAGGTACATTTCCAATAACGAGCACATGTTTTACAGTAGAGTAGTAGAGTTAAGTAGACTAGCATTTGTTGCTGCAATGTCCGTACGAATGTAGTTAGCAAAGTCTACCCGATTTCAGTCGATTTTTGCAGTATAACAGATTAGAGTTTTGTCAAGATTTTGCCTAAACAAAAGCTAATCGAAATCAGTTCCCACTTTGATTCAAATGGTATAGGCATTGTAAATTCGCGGCCCGAGCCGTGAGGCGAGGGACAAGACTCGGGACGAGTGAAAATGACACTTCCGCATCACGTATATAAAACGGTAATTAAAAGAAAATAAATAGCGTTTACTTGCCATTATGAGCTTGGACTTACCTGGGGCCCATTTCTCGAAGATGCAAGTTACAAATTACAAGCGGAAGTTACTTTCTGTTTAAAAGTGTTGAAAAGAAACATTCGCTAGTAATTTGTAACTTGTAGCTTCGAGAAATGGGCCCTTGGTCTATACCTGGCGTAGGTAACATATATTTTATTTCACAACCGTATAAATCGAATATATCACAAAAATATTATTTTATACAACGCCGGTAGCAAACAAGCTTACTTAATCGGAGGTCTCGCATAATACTCGTTTCCGGTCATTGGTCTACTCAATCTCTCAAGTTTTTGAAAACAGTCTTAGATTTTTAAATATTTGATGACCCTTTAGCTTGTCTAATATGCAATTTTAATCTTTTAAATATAATACAAATATATGTTTCGTGCCTAATGCTTTATTAAATAAATAAGTAAACTTATTGAACCTAAAACTATTCGGTTGGATGTATGGCTTGGATCAACAGTAAATTAAAAAAAAAATAGAAAAGTAAAAAGCACTAGTGCGCGAAATCCAGCTTTGCGCATGATATACAGCTATATAAAGTACCACTTTTTGAGCTACTGTATTAAAAACTAAAATACTGCTGGAGCACTGTAGATGCTTCAAAACGATAAACTTACCATTGATGTACTTAATGAGCAAGCTTTCAGCTTGAGTTCTAGTTGTGATTTCAGTGGGCATTTCTCCGAGGGTCAACGGCCCCTCTTATCTCGTTCGTGTGCGTGCACGTATCGCGCGCATGTGTGCGTGTGTGGCGCACGCGCATGTGTGCGTCGAATTATGTCGAATTATGCAACGGATAAGCGAAGGAACACTAAATATACTGACCGGGTACGATTTTTGCGTGTTAATAAAGAACGCTATTTTATTTCACCTTATAACCAAATCGTATTAACGACTGGTTACGATTTACTATGTGATCTTTTGGACTCAGATCCAGCAAGATTTTGGAGTGTTGGAACGCCTTAAGAAGTGTTGAATTCATATACATATTTTCTTAGTTATGAGCGATTTACTGTCTTCGCGCGTAGGTACGGGTGAGAGTAAGCACTTATCCTTAATAATTAAGATAGGATTCGTATCAAATCAAATTGGAATGTATTTACTTGCTTACTAGCTTTTTCTCGCGACTCCGTCCGCGTAGAACTCGTTCATCGCGTTAGAATTTTATTGCTATTCTTTTATATCAGGCGCTTATCTATAGTTAATCGCTCTTACATAAAAACTTCCACAGATAAGTGATGAATTCCGTGATAAAAAGTATCCTTTTTCCTTCCCCGGGACTCAAACTATACGTATCTCCATACCAAATTTCATCTCATTCGGTTCAGCGGTTTAAGCGTGAAGAGGTAACAGACATACATACACAATTTCACGTTTATAATATTATAGTACCTATGGATCAGTATGGATAATTTGAGTAACATATAATATATAAATACAAGGAAATCTTTATTATCATACTAATTGGTAAAAGCAACACTTACAGTAAGTAGAATAGCAAATTAAGGCTTTAAATTTGGTGCCCAGCACACATTAAAAGATATCTCTTGGTACATTATTAGTAGAAGTTTATTTATTAACGTGGTGTATACATATCGAAAAACAGCCGATAAAACTTAATTGATAATACCATGTACCATGCCACAGGGGCCTGTTTTAGAATTTGACTTTTAGTTTTTGTTTTATATAGTTATTGATTAAGTTAGTTGTTTATTTTATTCTGTAATAATTTTTATTTTTATAAGTTTCTAATATGTCTTAAATTTAATAAACTACCCTATTTATTATACTCTCTTTTGACATACATTATAGTAATTCATGTCTTTTTAAAAAAATCATATGCATCAATAAATTGCTCTAAATAATTAGATTCAATTTATGTAATGTATAACTCACGATTCAAAAGTGCTTGTTGCTAGGCCTATTTGAATAAAGAATATTTTACTAATAATATATAGAAATTATTCGTTACTTACTACCTACCATTTTGTGGTATTATTTATCTTGTTCTTATGCGAGTTTGACTACAAATTTTGTTAATCTTCAGTGCCAAAACACGTTTGCTTAACACTTTCTGCATAGCTAAAAAATCCAATTTGGTCTTTAATTCATTTTCTACCTCAGCCTACGACACAAGTAAGTCCAAAGGATAGTGTTTTACCTAATCTAAAATGTCATAGAGGGAAATAGCATTAAAACTTTACAAAATTACTTAGAGGCTTATTCAGTTTGTTCTTTTTTTTTTAACCTGACTGTGGCTTTATAGGCCGGGCCCAATAAAGCGATAGAGTGCGCGGTTGGAGAGTAGCCTGGGGAAAATACAGGGGAAAACCTCCGACACGACCACGCGTTGTGGTTTGGAACACTGGAATACTCAGGGTTTGCGCTTCAGAGATTGGTTGAGCGATTTCAACCGAATCTGAGGTGTGAGTGGAATCGAGTTACTGGGAGTTTTGTTGCTGGTTCACTAAACCTAGCCTAGCTGAGAAGAGTCCACCAAGAAACTCAGCTAGGCCCGACCTGGGTCGGACTGACTCTACCCGGTGTGCGGCGGTACCGGGACGAATAGGGACTATATGTGTCAGTGTTGTCGCGATCGCGCTGTGATTACGTCGTCCGGGTCCGTAAGTGTGTGTCTAGGACGCCGGACCGTGCGGCTCCTAATCAGTGATCGCCGAGTTACGACAGAGGGGGAAGGGATGGGAACGTAGTCGGCAGCCTTCCTAACTAACGGATTCCTATGATGGGGACAGGACACCAGTCGCCCTACGGAGAAAACGATTCTGAATGACCTGAAGCGGCTTGAGCGATGTCATAGGCACGTGAGCAAAAGCTACACTTGCATAAGACTTGATTGGACGAACACAAGTTTTGTAGTGTCAGCTTATTTCTAAGTGACATTTTACTAAACTTGTTAATAATCGGTCCAAGCCTTCCTAGTACGACCAACGCAAGGTTTTTTCCAAAAACAGCCTTTTCCCTACAGTGTTGCGTCTCGTTTTAGTCGTTTTTCGTGAACCATATTGCTTCCACGTCTTTTGTCTCCTTTCAAACTTTTATCAATTACACGGGGGCTTGTCACGATATGGTATCTCCTTAAACAGTTCGTAATAAACTGGTCTAGACAAAACAGATTTGGGCGAGTGGATGGAACCTGGCCCTGTACTCCAAAGTTCGAAATCCGAACTTCGTATCGTGCGTCCCTTTCACATCTATGTGATACACTATATGAGTGAAAGGGACGGCACGATACGAAGTCCGGATTTCGAATTTCTGAGTAGCCCCTCTGGGTCAATCTGACAGACACATTTCGTATTCGATTTGAAGTCAATGAGTTCCGCAGGAATGTTTGCAATTGTTTCTATGCACGGCAAGCTGACGTATCAGGCCCCCTGATTCAGCGAAATCCTTCTCACTCGCACTGTGCAAATTAGAAAGGGGAGGGCGGAATGATTTTCTCGTCCCTTGTCGTGCTGTTATGCTGACCCACGCGATAACGGAAAGGTCTGTTGCTTCTAGACGTATATACTTATAGTTTATTATTCATGTGACATATCAACCCAACCGTTTTATAAGTATTATGACGCCTTGCGGCCGGCTGGCAGATTATGCTGCCCCGGATCATTTGAATCCCCGATTCAGGATTCAGTGCGACCTCTTCAGCAGAATTTGGTATTTAAAAATGTTTACGTATGCACGTTCATAGTATAGAATGCTTCCTTTTGCAAGTAATGAATGACCGAATCAAGTAGTCATACAGACGTATAATGTTTTTCCCACGTATGCGATAAGCGAAGATTTTACCATTATCATCCACATCTATATCAATTTGCTTGCAAAAATTGCAAATAGATAGAACTAACGTGCTTTTTTGCAAGGTAACGTTATTTGCCACTGGCGCCGCTTGTAAATGTCTAGAAATAAGTCGAAAATCAAATCTAGCCGGCGAGGAAACATACAGACCTACACGCAAAATACTACTAGCTACAGTGAAAAGTCTAAGAGTTCGCCTTACCTCTAGTGAATTAATACCGAAAACACCCAGCTAAAACTTATACTAAAATAATACCTGCATACTAAAAGGAGACTATATGGGTCTATGAAAATTGCGCTGCTTTGAGAATAGTAATGGTAGGTAAATAATAACGAGATTTAAATTTTCTGTATTCTCTGTCCGTGATTCGTTTTTCGATAACATGCTGTGACGTGATTGAACTTACTGAAGACCAAGAAGAGATTATGTATGGTATGGAAGGACTACTGTCTAACCTAAACGATGTTTCACAGGACAATAAAACATGCTCTTTCGATTTGGCAAGGGCCCGGTGTTCCCAAATTTTGGTGTAGCTCGTTCGCTAGTGAGCTCAATAGCATGAACTTTTGACTAACTTGCGTGATCGGAATAAAAATTCGTATCGTATAAACGAATGATTATTTCGAAAAATAAAGCTTTCAGTTTTCAGATAAATTATTTACCAATTCTTTTTTGAAAGACCCGTTAACTGATCACTTATGGTTTAGAACTACTTCTAAACCATAAGTGAACCATGAGTGAACTACCTACGTAGTACCTAGTCAATTATAAGTTCAAAACAGCCTGATTTGAAGATTTATTTGATACGTTCAGATTTATTTTATTTATTTATTTACATTCTTATTGTTTATATGATTGAGATATATGATTTTTTACAATAGATTTATAAAAGTACAATGTAAATAACTTGTTATTAGTTTTATTTTCGGTAGGTAGATATAAAAGTATTATTAAAAAGTCTAACCTAGGTTGCCGCTAGCAGCGAGGCGGGGCCTAAGATGCCGGTTGTTAGGGCGACAGAGAGAGGAACCTCCTGACTCTCCGCGCCGTGACCAGGAGTACCGCCTTCTGTATCTGACCCAAGGGCTAGATGGGTCAAGACCCAGTCATGTAACGGGAGTTAAACGTTCAGATTATTAATTAGTTATTAAACTTCAACATATATTTCTATCAAAATAATTCGCTATCCCATCTTAACATTAAATATTAGCTTCTTAAAAAATACTATTCAGCGTTACTACTCCTCTTAAGTTACCACGTCAAACGCTTCACACCCATGGTTACATTATACCTAGTAGGTATACTAGGTAGGCTACATTATATACTAGTAGTTAAAAATGTACACAAGCAAATTTAAACCTATGATGTTACGGGAACTATGACAGAGTAACTTTTCTCACTTTGGTTTCCTTCCCTATATAGAAATAAACATATAAATAAAATAAAATAAAATGTATCTTATGCATACATATATAGAGCACTATCTACTAATAGCCGAGGGAAACATTCAGAATAGGCTGAATAAAACATATCAGCGAATTTGAATGCGAAGACGGAGCGGGAATCCTCTGTAGATCCTGTGTCTGCCATAGTCACCTATCCGTCAGTCTAGTAAACCACTCACAACTCTGCCTAAAAGTAGTCTTAGCCATTTAATAAAGTTCCCCGATCACTAACAGACACGCTCAGCGACCTATGATTATCGTCCGAAAAAGGCTTTTTCACTTCTCATGCTCGAAAAGTGTGTCATATTAGACTTGTCAAGCGGGGCTAAAGTAGTACATTTAACCCCTAGGGAAAATATGAATACATATTTATGATTTACAAAATATTTGAATTTGACCAATCAAAATCCTTCACCTATTAAATCCACCAATCACAGAACAATAATTTAACTCTTAAAAAAATATTTGGTATTGGGTATTAACTATTAGAAATAGGTAGGATTTCGTTTTACTATCCAACCTCTTCTTAGCAACTGTCTTTGAGGTGTTCTCTTGGCGTAAACAATCATGTCACTGTCACAATAAAATAAATATGCAAGAAAAATAACGTGTTTATTTATAACGGTTATGGGCCCAGACACGATGGATAAAGAAATATGTGGTATGTTGCAAAAGTTCAGCGGAGTAAATTACCTTCAATGGAAATTTCAATTAAAGTGCGCGTTGAAAGCAAAAGGCTTGGGGCGATATATAGAGGAAGAAGTGGCCGCGGAAGTAGTACCGCGCGCGGTCGCAAGCACGGCTGCGGGCACGAGTGCGGCTGGGAGTGCCGGGGACACCTCAGGGTCCTCAGCGGCAGCGGATCAAAGTGAACGGCAGGATGCTGCGGTAATGTTTATAATCACGTCGTCATTGACGTACGAGCAAATGGTGCTGATAGAGAATTGCACAACCTCGAAGCAAATGATTGAAAAACTGGACTCAATTTATGCTCAGAAGTCAGAGTTTAATAAAATGACACTTCACGAACGATTTTACCAATACAAAATGGGAAATAATGATGGTATAGCTCAACATATAGCCAAAGTAGAATCGCTGGCTAAGCAAATACGAGAAGCAGGTGACAACATAAGTGACACCGCAGTAATTACGAAAATAATCGGCAGTCTTCCCCTTAAATACAGAAATGTAAGACAAGCCTGGTTGTCTATGGACGCTGCTAAACAAACTGTAGCTAATTTAACTGCTAGGCTACTTGATGAAGAGGCGAATCTCGCTGGTGGTGATGCCACTGAACCCAATGCTTTAGCTACAGTCACACATAATGCAAGTGGCGAAAGAAGAAATTTTACAAAGGCTCCTATCTGCTATTATTGTCAAAAGCCAGGGCATATTGCTAAAGACTGTTACTCACGAAAGAGAAATCTCAAATCAAATACTGGAGCGAATGTGACATACTCAGCATTTATGGCAGAAACTGTTGCACTAAACTTTCTTGCTGAAGATGAGGATATCTGGCTTCTAGATAGCGGAGCCTCGGCTCATATGACCAGCAAACTGGAATTCTTTGAAAAAATCTATGATTGCCCGACAAAAACCGTGCGACTAGGAGATGACACTGAGTTGTGTGTCAAAGGTATGGGAACAGTCTACATTAAAAAACTACTAAACAATGAATGGCACGACTCCGAAATAAATGATGTACTCTACATCCCGAATTTGAAGAAAAACCTAATTTCTGAAGGTGTTCTAACTGATAAAGGATATATTATAAATAAACAAAAATGGCATGCAAATATATTGGACATGGATAGAAGATTAGTGGCATATGCACACAAGCAACCAAATAATTTATACAGAGTTCTATTTAAAACGACTGTTCATAAAGAAACACTGGCTGGTAACGTCAACGCTGTCACAGTTGACAGCAATTTGAAATTGTGGCATGACAGACTCGGACATGTCAACACTGAATATGTAAAAATTTTGCAATCGAATGGAATTATACAAGGTATTAAACAAGATGAGTTCAAGAATTTTTTCTGTGAAGCATGCGCATATGGAAAACAACATAAGCAACCTTTTCATACGAAAGTTCACTCAGAGAAAAGATCCTGCAACCCCGGTGAAGTTATATACTCAGATTTATGTGGACCTATGTCAACAGCTTCTATATCCGGCTTCAAATATTTCGTTTTATTTAAAGACGCCTGTACCGGGTACCGAATAGCCTTTTTCATAAAACATAAGAGTGACGTGTTCGAAAATTTCAAAGAATTTTTACGATTAGTACAAAATAAATTTGGTCGTCCCATCAAAGTGCTACACACAGATAATGGTACTGAATACTGCAATACTGAGTTTAAAAATTTTCTGTGCAATTTTGGGATCGTTCTTGAGACAACAGCACCTTACACACCAGAACAAAATGGGCGGGCCGAACGTGATTTGCGCACGATCATGGAATCCGCACGAACCATGCTACACAACTCTAAGCGTCCCTTGCACCTCTGGGCTGAAGCTGTTAATTGTGCAATCTATTTGTTGAACAGAACTCCCAGCAAACAAACGCCAAATTCTACTCCATATCAGGAATGGACCGGTGAAAAGCCAGATGTAAACCATACAAAAATATTTGGATGTAATGCATACATGCATGTACCAAATCAGCTGAGAAGAAAACTGGACCCAAAAAGTAAGAAGTTAATTTTTGTTGGGTATGATGGCAACTCTACCAACTATCGACTCTATGACCCAGAGACTAGAAAGGTACATATTTCACGTAATGTACTTTTCAATGAATCATCCTTCTCTGACCAGAAAACAAACATTAAAGACCCACTGTTCATCACGATTGAAGACAGCGTTGATCCTGTTTTTGTAGACCGTAACCAGTTTTCAGTGGAAGAGAGCATCAGTCAAGAAGAGACAGGACATAACTCAACAAATACTCAGGTCACAGGTCACATCCCAATGGATACTCAAAGCACAGAAAATAATCCAACAGATACTTTTTTTGATACCGAAGAGATTCCAGCAGAAGTAACACCAATCGAAGAAACTTCAATAGAAGAAACTTCAATCGAAGAAACTTCAATCGAAAACACTCCAATTGAAGAAATTCCCACATTACGCAGAATTTTGAGACCTAGAGAAAACCTTAAACCACCAAGACGATATGAAGATTACGTTGTTAACTTTACATTTCAAGAACCAAGTACCTATGAAGAAGCAATGGCAAGTCCGGAAATAGAAGAGTGGAAAAATGCTATGATCGAGGAATTAAATTCACTGAAACAAAATCAAACCTGGGAACTGACAGAGCTACCAGAAGGCAAGAAGCCAATAACTTCTAAATGGGTATTTAAAAAGAAATTAAACCCTGATGGTACAGTTTCTCGTTTTAAAGCAAGGCTCGTAGCTAGAGGATTTGACCAGAAACCTGGAATAGACTACTCCGAGACGTTTTCTCCAACCACCAGATACGATTCTATTAGAATATTACTAGCAGAGTGTGTTAACAAAAACTATGAAATGATTCAGTTCGACGTGAAGACGGCCTTTTTGCACGGAAACCTCGAAGAAGAAATATACATGTTGCCACCACAAGGACTTTATGTTGATACCCATAAAGTATGTAAATTGAAACGTTCCCTATACGGCCTAAAACAGGCCCCACGGTGTTGGAATAAAAAATTGGATGAGTTTATGAAGGAAATTGGTTTCCGAAGTATACTAGCTGACACTTGTGTTTATGTGGGACTTTTATACAATGAAAAAGTCATTCTGATCATTTATGTCGACGATGGACTTGTGTTCTCTAAAAAGAAATCAACACTTGTAGAATTTCTTCAGTTATTCAAAAAAAAGTTCGAAATAACAATCGAGGAGAATCCAAAATACTTCGTTGGCCTGGAAATAGAAAAAAATAAAGAGAATGGTACTTTACTTATTCATCAAGCAAGCTATGTCAAAAATATGTTAAAAAGATTTAACATGAGTGATGCGAAACCGGTGACCATTCCAATTGAGACTAATACTTTAGCAATTTGCGATGACACAGACAACAATACGCCATACAGAGAAGCTGTAGGGTGCCTGATATATCTCGCAACTACAACCAGACCAGACATTTCTTATGCTGTAGGGATAGCAAGCAGATTTTTAACAAAATACACAGCATCACACTGGCATCTTGTGAAGAGAATCATGCGCTATCTTGCGGGTACTCCACAACTTGGACTGCTTTATAGCGGCACCGCGATGGCAAACCTCACTGGATTTGCAGACGCCAATTATGCCACAGATCCGGAGTCTAGACGATCCACAACTGGATATTTGTTTTTGCTGAAAGGTGCGCCAATCACATGGAGCAGTCGTCGACAGCCTTCAGTGGCGCTTTCGACTACAGAAGCCGAGTACATGGCTTTATGTGACGCAACAAAAGAGGCGATGTGGATTCGTCAATTCTTACACGAAATTGACTCTAACTTGAACAGGGATCCTGTGAATATATTCGTCGACAACCAAAGTACCATAAAACTAGTTAAAAACCCGGAATTTCACAAGCGCACAAAGCATATAGATGTAAGGATATCATTATGTGCGTGAACGGTACGAAGCCGGAGACTTAATCGTCACATACATCAGCACGAATGAGCAACTCGCTGACGGTTTGACCAAACCCTTGCCCAGAGAAAAATTTGTGAATTTTAAAAACAAAATACTAGTTTGAAGTTTTTCGTTTTAGTGGGAGAATTTATTTACTTTACTTATATTATTTTGTTGTCTGTACATTTAACTACATCCTACCTAAGTGGGAGTATTAGAAATAGGTAGGATTTCGTTTTACTATCCAACCTCTTCTTAGCAACTGTCTTTGAGGTGTTCTCTTGGCGTAAACAATCATGTCACTGTCACAATAAAATAAATATGCAAGAAAAATAACGTGTTTATTTATAACATTAACCAACCAGAATACAGCTTTACTAAAATCGACCAATCAGGAAACATAATTAATTTTTCTAAAGAGTCTAAAGATTAAGTTTGTAGTAGTCCCTATTTCACAATAATTAAAAAAGTTCGAGCAACACTTTGAAGCGCTCAATAGAAGGTCAGTTAGCTATTTTCGCGCGTGAATGTTGCGCGCGAACCGCAGTCTCTATGTTTTGTGTGTCAAAGGAGTATAGAAAAAAATCATGCAGCAAAAGTATATATCTTCGCCGTGGAATCTATTGTTAATTTTGGGTGGGTTAACCTTTGTTTATTTATTTTCTCGCAATCGAAGTGAAAAGTAGAGTGTATAACTCTGGTCTAAAAGCCATATTACCCCTCGAACTATTTTCCCTCACTTCGTTCGGGAAAATAACTATCTCGTGGTAATATGGCTCGTTTTAGACCCTTGTCATACAATCTACTATTGTATGATATCCTTATTAAATTTACCCACAGGTACGTCAGCGAAATAAAGTAAACCAAATCGATATCAATGTGTTTCGCTATTCGCTTGAAACAAATGAGGTGAAGAAGCACAACTCTCTAATCTACTCAATCAATCAGATGGGCTTGTGAAATAGAAATGAAAGTATTACTTTAGAAGAAGTCTTAAATAGGTACCGTCTGGATTACAGCTCATAAAAAAAATGATTTTCAACTCTAGTTCTTCACTTAACCAAGAGTATTGTCAGTTTGGGTACAAAACACTAAAAAGGTTCTTCAAAGTTAAGTAGGTTTTTAATGCTGTTTGATTAATGTAGATGCATTAAAATGTTTCTAGTGGGTAAAATAAATAGCAAAGTGACGACAGCTTAGTTAATAGCCCACGCCATTACAGCAGGTGGCACATCTCCATGCTCCCAAGTAAATTGAGACTGCTCCAGCGAAGTTTGTATCCTTTGACAAATAAGCCCTGCCAAGGAGGGGGCGACATCCAAATACTGGGTGAACAACCTCTTAATGCTTAGAGGAGACATTTTATTTTTACCATACGTATCTACGTCGTCTAATTTAGAGAAACCAACTTCAAAAACGTACGTAAATACTGAAATGAACTACGGATATGGTGAGTATTATTTGTTGTAAGGGCCACCCAAGATGACTTTATTAATATACAATTTCATATTTCAGTCAGTCAGTTTTACTGGACTACCTTAGGTGACTATCGTTTATTATTTTTGCAGTATGTACCTACTAGCTTGTGCAGTTCAAAATTATCATGAACGCGCCACTAACCGCGAGTTTCTCAGCGGAAAAACCGTATGACGAAAACGCACATTATTCGTCTTGCTGCCATTGTAAGGATCTCGAAATTGATAAAGATCGGTTAGACCAAATATCAAATGACGTTTGATACTCAAATAGTAGATTGTATACCGAGGGTATAAGGCACTGTTTTGTGTTACGGGTGCGATATTGTATCCTAAACGTAAAGAAGGACTTTCACCACGCTCGGGAGTAAAATCTTTTACTCCCAAGCGTGGCGAGAGTGTTATGAGTTGTGTCCTGAGTGCAGTGAGCCCCCGGTTTAGCACCGAGGAGAATATGTCAAGTGCGAGTCTGACTCGCGCACCGAGGGATCGTGTATCCGTCCCGACTCCATTCAATTCAGAGAAAATCTAAAAAGCGCAACGCGATGTACAAAATTGAACGCCGTCGTGGGTACAGAGCGCCTTTATCGGCGCTTTTGGTTACTGATTTGGCAACCCGAATAATGTAGTATGTATGTTGGTTTTTCAAGGATAATTCTTTATCACATGAACCGATTCAAATTTATTTTTGATAGGAGGTAGTTTTAGTATAGTCCCGTAGGAGTTTACAAATTATTTGAGTTTTTACCTAAAAAATAAAAACTCCACCAATTGAATTAAACATGGAAATTTTGAAAAAAAAATCTTGTTACTTCATGGCAAAAAATATTTTTTCTGATAGCCGATTGAACTACCGATTATTCTAAACTAAAAATCATGTTCCTCCTTGATCCTTGATTGCCAACATTTTCTCACAAGATTTGTGACAAATATGTGCATATTCATAGAGCAGGCTTAGACTGGATCTTCTGAGACGATTTTTCTGTAAGTTAACAGGCATTGCAAATATCTACACTACCTGGTCTGGTTCAAAGATTCAACTCCCACCCCTGAATTCATCAATTTGAGGGTTGATTTAAGAGATTAAAGGTATCCTTTAAATTAATCCAGGCTAAAAACTATGTAACCAAGTTTCGTCATAGTTGTAATATTAAGTAAGGATGTTTTTTATGACTTCATTGCAAATTTATAGTTTTCAGATTTTTCCCTGTACTTGTAGTATAAGACGATATTACTTGCCAAATTTCATAGTTCTTGGTAAACTGGAAGTACCCTAAAAATTTTGATTCCCTAGAGAGTGCTGAAATATAAGTTTTTTACCGCATAATTTCAACACTATACCTCCACGCGGTCCCAATATAAAGGGTCTTGACAGACAGATAGACAGACAGACGGACAACAAAGTAATCCTATAAGGGTTCTGTTTTTTTTCTTTTTGAGGTACTGGACCCTAAAAACCAAGGCTACTAGAAACAGCATTAAATTGGACAGTCGAAGCAAAACTACTTCATTTGACATTTTATCTTCTATTTTTATAAGATTTGCAGGTTGTAACACTGGCGGCTTTTTTTAGGTACATTTAAGGGCAATTTCCCCGAGCACGCAATTTTGCACGGCCCCGCACTTAAAGCCGTTTTCTAAAGCAAAATAAAATCTATAAATCATACAGTGAATAACTTACATTATCATTTATTTCGAAAATAATTTCATTTAACCTACTAAATATCTTGCAAATCCTATTTATAACCATTAAATTCTGACATGCATGTCGTGTCTCCAACGCAGAATTCATGAGATGGTGGCAAATTACTTAAACAATATCAATATGTTAATAACTAAATGTATGTTATGTTATACATGATTAGTTGTTAAAACCTATATAATACAGGATTTGACAAACAAATATAACTGAAATTATATTTTTATACTTGTCGCCGAGTTACGCCTGAGAACCGTGGCAGTTTGAAACCAAGTCCTAACTCGCCCATGAATCGCAGCAGCGGTATCTCTATTCGGTCACACTTAGAGTCTGTCGTGTTGATTCAGCCGCACAGAACACATAGATTCCACTTTAGATTTTTGGTCCTATATGGGTAAGTTCGCCAATATTTCGATTTAGTCCAGGCTGAATCTTGTGGTAGTGACATTTTTCAAATGTCATTGCCATTTTATGTACTGTGAGCTGTCGACCTCGTGAGTTTTATTATCAAAATCCGACATTATAAAAAAGATCAATTATGAATATCGAACCTGCTAACAAATTTCACGAGAAGCGGTTGAAAAATGCGACCTGTAGAGAACAAACCGAAATTCGGACGCAGAAACTTACAAAATCTTTGAAATAAAAATTGTTTTTGAAAATTTCCAAAAACTGTCTCGTCAAATAAAAATTATATATATCTATCGTACTTGCTCACGAAATTTGACGAGAATCAGTTGAGACTTGCGACCTGTAGACGAGAACAAACGGAAATCTGGAATCTGGACGAAAGCATTTCTGTTGAAGCTTCGTTTCACTCGGTCAATAAAAATTACTACAGTATATTTAAGCAGTTTATTATAAATACCCTTAAACTTATTTAAAATAGTGCTATTGTTATGCAGTCATTTATAGCTATGTTATATTTTCCGATTACTGTGTATCTGACTTCCAAGTATTTCCATGGACTTTTGTGGCATGGAAGTCAGAAAACAAAAATGGAATTCAGAAAGATGTGTATGGATATCATAATTGTTCAGAAAACGTATGATTTTCTTTTATCATTAAAACTCCTTTTAACTTGCCTTGTATGTATATGTACGCTAGTTTGGATCATCATTTTCAACAAGAGTTATTTATCATAAGTTTCACCCACTTATCACTAGCGGTTTGAACCGAAATGTAAATAACGTAAATGTTGATGATTAAATAAAGTTTGTTTTACTTTTTCCTTATATAATCAATATAACCAAATTTAGTTCTGATTTACAACTCAAATCAATTAGCGTATGCTTAAAGGTATATTACCAGTGTGAAAAGTAAGAATTGTCTAAGTGTAAAAAAATCGTCCATGGAAGTCAGACAAATCAGCCGGTCTCTTTAATTAATAGGCAGCCTGCAATAGCCATCCGGCTGAATCTAATAGCGCTTTTCTGAAACATGGGAAATAAAAGACGATTAAGGTTTGAGCAAAATCGCAAGTGTATTTTTCTACCGATTTTCGCATTTCAATCGTCTGTAAAAAAAATATCCTATTTTTTACTACCTTTCAATACGTAGCGTGTGAAGTTCACTTTACGGATAATTTTTGAGAATAATATGTTCCATTGAGCATGTGGTGGCCAGAACGATTTTAGAATAAATTCGATTTTCAAATCACTTCGGTGCTAGGACACCGGCCCACGGGGCTGGTGGCTGGCCGTGTGGGTTTTACGAAATTAGACTTAAAATTAACCAGTGAGTTATAAGTAATGAAATTCGGTATAACATTATGACCCGGCTAAACCCAATGGCTCTAATGATTTGCTTTCGGAGAGGTTTGCATGATATATAATCTGGCATTGTCGTGCAGGTGGTGTGAAAAACAGAATTCCAATAGTGTAAATATGCAGTTTGTTAGTAGTACTGCTAATACTATCATTTTTCCAAATATTCCCACGAAATTAAACAATCACTTGACAATCGCCGACTTAGTTCGAACTGCTATACTTACATTTGCTTACATACATGTTTCTGCAGTTGTTCAATTCTTTTTTTATTACTTTTCAACCCTATGGGCGATATGTCTCATTTTCAAATATGATTCATTAGTATGAGAAATGTAAAAAGTCAAAGTGGCAGCTAATAATGTCCACCCGCATACGTCGATTTCTCACGGTGCGTCACACAACTGTACCAAAATACATGTTATCAGTGGGAAGGTCTAATTATAGCAGGCTAAGGACCGGACTGGCCGAGTCAAGGGTACGTTCACCAAGTTCAAAGGTCGCAGAGGTCACGGCTGAAACACACCCATTATCTACGGCGACTTATCGGCCTTATGTTGATTATGGAATTTGACACAGTTATCTGGATTTGCACAATGTCTAGGTAGGAGAGTCAAAAGTTATCTTGCTAATGTATTTACTGAGTTATTTCTTAGCTTTAGTAGAGATTTTATTGATTATTCACTGTTCCTATAGTATCCTTTCCTTTCTGTTGTATCCTAAATCGGGGCATTCACTAAGGAAGATCTGTCCTGGTTTGTCGTAGGTGCGATTCTGCGCTTTCAACTCCCTCTGAATATTGGACCACCATGTGGCGGGTGGTCTCCGTCTCCCCCGGGGTTTTGTGGGGATATTTAAAACAGTTTTTACGGAGAAACTATCGTTTCTTCTCATTATGTGTTCCTACCATCTAAGCCTAGTTTCCTTTAATTTATCTGTTATTGGGGCCACTTTGAAAGATCCTGTTACGTGTTCATTGCGGGCTCTGTCCAGTCGTGTTACACTGCCCGCCCAGCGCAGCAACTTCATTTCGGCTGTGTGCAATAATAGAGAATATTGCACATGCGGAATGAATAATAATATGTCACTATATGAATAGTAAATCATCAAATTATGGCAAAAACAGCTTAACTTAATAAATATGTCAAAATCTGTTAAGGTTGTGTGTCTGTAATGTTTCGAAAAATGATGTAATTTTTTATTGACTAAGAGTAAATTAAAAACTACCATCGGGATTCTTATATATTAATAAACAAAAAAAAACAATGGACCTAAACGCATTATTTCACGACAAAACAGCAAATTACTCGTTTTTCCATACATTGAGCATAGTATATGATGCCACATACTATGCTCAATTAGTATGGGACGTTTTGAGGGCTCGGATTTTATGCTCTACTTTGAAATCAATATTTGTATGTTGTTTTAATTGTAGTTGTTCCATATACACATTTGTTCCTCTGTAAAAATTGTTTTAAGTGGCATCATGAAAAAAATAATGATGCGCATCTTCTATTGCTGTTCGTGATTTTTTGTCGCTGTCCAGCACTTAGCTCCGTATAGCGTCGTCAATGCAATACTTAACGCACGGCTTAATATCTCTTATACTACAATAAAACCAAATCGTATTATGTAACACAAATTAAATTCTAAACTACAAATAATAAAAGACCTATAAACTAAACTTAAAATATAAACATTAATAAAAAACCATATCTCTTTATTTATTTACTATATATAAGTACGGCATATCAAAACTTGCAAACTGTCAACTCTGAAAAGTCTGAAAGAATACATGAAACGCAGGCGGATACGCAGGCGCAGTTTGTTACATTATTATAATATTTCGACAATAGTTTTCCGGTTCTAGTATCACGGCAGATGCATGCGCTCGCGCCGGCGCGCGTGTGTGCGTGCGTGTGCATGTGTGCAGGATCGCGTTACAGCTGAAACTCGGGGCGCCTGCCGAAAAGCGCGGTCGTCGACCCGGCCAGGAGCGCAGCCGTAGAGTGCGCGCGACAATTCTTGAGCCGCGATGCGACTTGCCGAGAACATACAAGTCACGGCGCCAGCAGAAGCACTAATCGAACTTTTGTACTTGTTACTAAATTAAATAACTACTAGCAGTGATATTTTTATAGGCTTTTCCAATTTTAAATATACATTTGTATTATTATAAAATTGTTTAAAGAAAGTGAATTAACTCAGTTAATAATTATACTGATTCATAAAGTTCAAGCAGGAATAATATATGATGCACATAATGCAACCGTCGGTTATTGTTTCACATCCCTATTTAATTATTCAAAAAAATATATAGCGACGCTTCCCGATAATAAATTCGATCCTAACTATTGTTTTGCATTGCATGTGAGAAATTTTAAATAGTCAAAATAGGATTCATAGGCTCATACCTCATAAACTGCTTGTTAAACTAAAATCAAATCTAGCGACTAACAATATAATACACATTATTTTTCGGCATTTAGTCCATTTTGTTATGCTTTGTGTTCATGCTGGTATGATTTGTATATATAAGTAAATTATAATTAATGTGTAATCAAGTATCCACTTGAAGGTGAGCAATATTGGTCTTAATTAAACAATTAATCCGTAACTTTATAAGCGGTACTTAAAATCTTATTAAATCTAAAACTTGGTTAAATAATTGAAGGTGGGTGTCATATTTGACTACTGCAGTTGGGGACTACCCTGCCGACGAAGTTGGCGGTCCCGGATTTGAATCCCAGTCAGAGCATTTACATGTATGATGAACACGAATATTTGTTCCTGAACTTCTTGAGTCTTATATTTGTTCCATTTACTTATTTAAATTACGTATTTATTTACCTATGTAAGGTAAACGTCCCTGTGCTCGACACTGACCCAATACATGGCACTTTCAATCTTACCAGACATAATCATGATGAGAGAATAGGTGTCATCTATTATGTAGGCATATCGTGGTCTAGTACCCATAGTACAAGCTTGGATTCGTTTGGGACTAGGTCGATTTGCGTGAGATTCTTTACAAATATTTATTTATTTATTTATATGCGTCTGCTGGAACTACTGGAAATTTGCAATCGTTATTAAGATAATTGTTGAAGGTTGTCTAAATATATTGGCTACGAAACATCTAGCGCCTTTACTATTAACGACTAATCGCCGCTGTGTATAAATCTAATTATAATTCCATTACTTCCTTAGGTGTTATATTTTTACTTCACGCGCCACTCAAAAGGTGGCTTCTCAGTTTTATTTTTCCCTTGATTTCCATCCAACGGCGGGCTTAAGGCCGCACTATTATAGCCCCAAGGCCGCTCCTATATTCTTTATTACCGGCCCGAATTAATCTATGACTTAAAAATTACAATGTAATTCTAATTATTCACGATATATACGGTAAAGTATCAAGTGGGGTGGAGCGGCGCGTACAGCGCTTTGATACATTTGGTGACATTGAACCGGGTCCATTGCCAACGACCTTTCGTCGGGGAAGCACGACTTGCGTAATCAGCCCTGCGCTACTCGTAGGTACGAATTGCGAGGGTAAAACAAAAGGGAAACAAGTTGCATAGATGAACTGACGAAAACTTTCAAGTAATGATGTCATGTGCCAGGTATGGTCCTATAGACATATCCTATAGACATGTGTGCATATTGTTTATCTATAACTTATAACCATCGTTGAATTAACACTCGCATTCTTGATATAATATAAAAAAAAATTGTCTATTCCGCTATGACTGCAATGAATATATATGTCGAGTAGGTACCCACCTTCCGTCGATTTCACAATCAGTCTTGACGTGAAAAGTGGCAGTGAAAACTACTTAATTATGAATTGCAAATGCTTAATACTAATATATTTCTTATTTTTTTTTTTTTTCCATTTATTTGGGTAAACAAACAGTCACTACAAAGAGGCTTAGGTATAATTTACTGACAGTAATTTTTACAATATGTGTGACCAACACCGTTCACCACTAATTCATTCAAAAACAATTAAGATCATTCGGAGTTTTATATACGAGGCACAGTAGCTCCTAGTGTCTCAACGACAAACATACATTCTACAAATATGCTAACTACTACATAATGACAAAAGTGTTACATTAGACGGTAGGTATCGTTATTTTATAAAAATTGGATCGATATCCTCTTATGTGTTGAATTTACAATTTGAGTACAAAACACTTATGATATGGTTAAATATTCCTTTTGAGTATGAATTTCGTTTATGTTTTATAGCCACTTATATTACTAGTACAAGGTGTAGTTAATAATGTATATAAGCATTTAATTTAACATCACCTTAAAATAAAATTTAAATCACTGTGTATCATTAAGTATATCTGTTATAAGTTTTTTATATACACCAACTCTGCAACCAAAAATGTCTACCTGATTAAAGCGTGTGTTGTAAGTATAGACCAGTCTGCGCAGAGGAGCGCGCTCACCGGCGTTGGTGCGGCAGAGGCCGGTCGCGAACAGTCGGTGAGGGCGCGCCTCTCGCTGTCTACTAGAATTAGGTATTTTGAAACATAGTTTGTTATTAAGTGCAATACAATCATATTGATTGTTGCACAGGCCGTATAATACCATTGCCTCAAGCAGCATACGCCTGGATTTTAATTCCAGTAAATCATATTTGTTTAACAGAAAAAAACGCAAATAAATCGAATGAAAAGAAAAACCCGAAGCAAAACATCTATTTAAATCCTAGAAAAACTAGATGATAAGTCTAGTCTTGTCTATCAGAGATCCTACCGCGCACCGCAAACTAAGTTTTCCCTCTCTATCTCACTTACATACGAACGCGCAAGTGCGACAAAGAGGGAAAACTTCGTTTGCGGTTCGCGGTAGGCATTCAGGATTTAACTGGTACAAGTATAATAATAGATTTCATGTAATAGCCTTCATGGCACTGGCCTTTCGAAAAGTACCTCTTTCACCTGCATGCCAGACAGTAGCGGATCCATGGGAGTACTCAAGCCCCCCAACGGATCTGAGTCATAACGGGACAAATCTTACCTACATTAACTACAATCTGCCCCGCGTCAATCTCCCTCCAAACCAAAATCCCGAGTCCGTGAAGCCGTCCCGAGTCCGTGAAGCCGTCCCGAGTCCGTGAAGCCCTCCCGAGTCCTTGAATATGCTGGTTCTCATAGAAGGGACGGACGGACCTATTATAACTTGACTAAATTGAGATGTATCAGGAGACTGATATATCCATTAGCACAATTCTGACATCTCATAATTAGTCATGCTGTGTATTTATACATATACAAATTTAAATTAAGCCAATAGGCTTGAATACATTGATGACGTTTCGGTGACACAAGTCGGGGACAAATAATACGCGATGAGGGACAGGAGATGACACATTGTATCTCGTTCCCACGTATATTATTGTCTATGCTTACATTTCTTTCGCACATCTTTTTATATGTGTATTGCTGGCTCCAGTCTTATCCGTACTTCATGCTTTTTCTTAACGTTGTACAAGTAACGTTTCTTTCAAGTTTTCCCGTTCCGCTCACAGAACCATTTTAGTATTTACGTCGAGAGAAGACCTTCAAATTAAATAGTCAAATGCCAACTTGCAGCACAAACTTATACTGGCACAAATCGACATTGTGTTTGAAAGCTCGTGACATCGCTAGTCTCTTAAATCATTTCCCAATCGTCGCACGTCCATTGAATCATCGTATGATTTCATGATCATCGTTAGTGCATTTCGTACAACAAAATTTGTAAATTTCTCAAGGTTCATCAAAATCATAAAAGTGGTCCCCTTGTCAGAAGCTGTCATAACATAACATTACACATAAGGGTAAAAAAGACTGTCAATTGTTAATGATACGTTGATCGATCGTAATTAGAATTAGATATTCGAAATCTATACTCACCATCATCACCAGAACGAAAATACATATCGTAATACACATAAAAAACTCCTGCGCTTTTTCTAAAGATCGATTGAGACTAGATACAATTTTCGGAATCGCGCCGCAGATATGCATACATTTGTTTCTACCTACGAGACGAAATAGTCAAGGTCTCGCAGAGGGCACGGCGATGCACTCGCTAGACCGCGGAGCACTTTCACTGTCGCCAGAGACCACCGCGCGAAATACTTGTACCACCAGTGCGGTGCATCGGCCCACGGACCACGAGTCGACATTTCATACTAACCAACAGTACACCTACGTGTAAACAGTGTAATAACATTTGCTGGTGCCCAAGTATATAAGGAGTTAATTGTATGAGGTGCGTGCGTGTGAAATGAGGAAGGGTTCGTGAGGAAGCATTGCGAGTCCTCGGGACGGAAGGGTCCCGGAGGAGCGCTCGCGGGGCGCCGACAGTGGGCCGGTCAGTCACCGATCTGCCGGCGTGCCGCGCGCCCGCCGCTTGCGACGCTCGTCTATTGTTCGGTTTATCTGCTCTGCCACCTCGTATGAACTCGTGACGTGCTCACTAGTGGTTAGTGACAGAGTGATTGTGAGTGACTTGTAAGGCTTTTTTGCAAAGGATAGTTGATGCGGATGCTGCGTTGAAATTTCCAATGTAAACATTTTTGATTTTACTGTTTATAGTTTTAAGTAAGCATGAATGCGAATAGACGTACTTGCGATTGTATTTATTATGTTTACGTAGCGGCGGCTATCAGTCAGGATGGTTGCCCTTAACGGTAATGATCTGTTTCCGTATTGATTAAACTTTTACTTATATATGTTTTCAGAACTATTCAAATATTCATTTGTAGCACTCTTTGGGGAATGCAGGTCCAGCAGTAGATGTCTTTCGGCTGATATGATGATAAATAATATTTGTTTGGTTTTCTATGCGAATGTTTTTAACCGTTGGCAGCTTGGTACTGTTACCGACAGATCGACACCGCACATAATAAGGAAGCTGGGGATGCTAACTTGCGCATAATGTTAAGCAGCTCATCAGTATGTGGGTTAGGGCTAATTGTAGCGGCGTTCTCGAAAATGAATGGTAACATAGGTAATTAACTAACACAGACTATTTTAAATATTTGTATTTTGCTACTTGTCTCTTAAGAGATATTGGAGTTATATTGCCATAGATGATTGTCATGCATGAGAATGTTTTTCTGTTTACTCATAGGTTTAAATATTTTTCTATCAATCAAAGAAACATATCAATATTTGCATTCACTTATAGGTACATACAAATAGAAAAATAATAACGTATATTCATTGTTAAATTAAAACAATTTTAACCTTTGTGTTTTCATTGAAGTCTTATACCCGACCAGGTTAAAAAAAATTGGAAACATTTAGAAAAAAAAAGAATATATATATCGATCCCGGAAGTTAGCGTCTACATATCTGACGCAAAAAATATCGCGGTAGAAGAATAATAGGTATTAGGTTCAAAGAAAAGTAATTACACCACTAAATTTATTTTTAACTTGTTTCACAATCATCGCCAAGAGGCGTACCGCCACGTGCACTGTTAAACAAAACAAAAGAAATTATAAATACGTTTAGGTTTTTATATAATGGAAATATAGGTATATTTCCAGGGTTAAAGTAGGTACTTTAACCCTTTCTGTAGCTCCGTCTAGACGGGTACCTGCGTATGTTGCGTAACATGATAAATACAACAATCACTGTCATGACGGCTTACCATCAGGCTATCCGTCTGCTCGTTTGCCCTCTATAACATAAAAGAAAAATAATGTAGATTCTATATTTGATTTTTTTTTCAGTTACATCGTTCGTTTACTGCTGGTTTAAGGGCATGGCTATCCACACGGGTGGTAGGTATCGTAGTTCAAATACTTCTCCATAAAACAACCTATTTTACTAACCGACATCTGTTACGAGTAATCATAATATTCACTTAAGCAATAATTTAAATAAGTAAAAAGATAACTGCAAGCCGGAATTTAGAGATATAAATAAATTAATTCCTATAATTATATAAGTACTTATATAAAAAACACTAGCAGCGTCCTGCGGTGTTACCCGCGGATAACAGGTAGCCTATGTCCTATTCTGATGTCTAAGTTACAATACTGGAAATTTTCATAGAGATCCGTTCAGTAGTTTTTGAGATTAAGCGAACGTACATCCATCCGCACAAACTTCTACGTTTATAATATTATTAGGATTAGGATTAATTTGAAAAGTTCCTGTATTATTTAGACCCACAGACGACATTGAACAGAATGTCCTGGCGAACCCAACTGAAATGGGATAAGGCGAGGATATAGAAGCAGATCAGTTAATAACGGTCCTGCTTAAACAGTTTTCTGTGTGAATTGACGCGTATCTCTTCGTTACTAAGTATCTAGTACAGGATTATTGCGGTCTGATATCATAGACATTAGGAGCATTTTTTTGGTTTTTGAATTAAAGAACTATACTTTCAAAAATAGCTCCTATAAACTGTTATTTTCCGGTTAAATTCTACTACTACTCACAGCAATTTACTTACCATTGTCAATCCGTGTTCTCCGTGCTTACTTCATAGTCACGTGGATATTCTTGAAGAAAGAACATGCGGTCCTATTAATAATTATATTATTATGCTATACATGTAAAGATTTATAAACTTCAATTCGTTTACATATTCGAGAGAATACGAGGTTATAGCATAACGTCAAATATTCAAAATCAAAAGTCAAACTTCGGCCCAATAGGTTCAATCTTTGCTTCAAAGCACACACTAGAGGGGCTAAGATGGTTGCTTATATGTCGGACAGAATATAGCATACGGTACCTCTCGCACTTACATACTTGACAGTAAGGGACGAATGCTACATGTCCGACATATCAGCGATCATTGTAGCCCCTCTGACGCGGTTTGGGGGCTCAGGGTGCACGCAATGCTTGTTGTCATATGCGAGCGCCTTTCGTGAAAACCATTGATGCGCTTTAATAAGATAACACACGCTTCGAGCGCTATAATCCTGAAACAGTATCGTAAAACCTGATTCGGTAACCTGAAGTATGCTACGGGCCTTAAATTGTAATGAATATTCTCTTTCGCTGAAGTGGTAACACATATGCGTTACTACAAGTGTGAAATAATAATATAAGTTACTAATCTAGAGGATGAAACACGAGTATAATCTCTATGGTTACCGTCCTATCATACTCTGAGCAAACAGCCTTTTGACACTTTGGACAAAACAGATAAACACAGTGCTTTTGTGTAGATTATTTCATTGCTAAATGATTTCATTCGCTGTATATGGTAACGGCCCGTGAGGCTGCCATTTTTCTCTTTTATATTTAATAACTTTTGTATTATTAGTAAGTATGTAGAAATGGACAGAAAGAATGATTTTGACTGAAAGACAAAAGATATCTATTTCATATTCGAAACTTTCTGATAAATTAGAAGTTCAAGATAATCCGCCTGCGATTTTATCAATAACGTAAGTATCAACGGGAGAGGAGCCCCATTGCCGTCACATTCCACATAAGAAATCATAGGAAAATGTCAGCCACCAGCCACATGGAAATCGCTACTTAGATTATAAGTAGTTATTTGGTGGCAATGAAGAAGGCTACTTACGTTTTATATGAAAAAAATCTATAAATACATTGTTTGTCTGTATTAAATGTTTTGATAAATATTTGCAGACGCAGTTCTTTAACTCTTTGAATACCACATAAAAGAAGTTTGTCACATCGTAATATTTTACCAACTACGGCAACGTTAGCGTCCGTAGTGTTAAAAAATATTGTCAACATAATAGAAATCTATACGTTATAAGTTTACACTTCATTATTCGCCTTTGAGTTAATTAATACTTTGGTACTTTACGCTTTACGGGGATAGTATTTAGCTAATTTCTTGTTTTTTGTTTTCTTCTACAGTTCCGGGGGCGTCCTTTTTTCTTCGGGCCTTGGAGATATGAAGGAAAAGGGCTGAACAGAAAGCAGCTGCAATATAACTAAAATGTGAGTGAATTTACTTATTTCGTAACAAAACGAACAACGATTCATCAATCCTCGTATTATCTTAACCACGAATACCTACACTAATAAATGGATTTTAACCCCTAGAGTCGCAGCTATTAGGCACTGTGTTGTAAGCAGAAAATTTATTGTGTATTTGTTTTGTTTAACACCGTCCATCTTATTATTTATTATTTTCTAGCCTCCCAAACTTATCAGACTTCCAAGCTTAATGCTCTTATTCCGGCAGTTTCAAAGTTTGGAGCATATATAGCTGGAGTTTGACGTGAGTAGCAAACGTTTGCAGTAAAATATACGTGGGATTAACTCAGTTTGGAAATTTGCGCGTCTTTAGCTATTATATAGACGGTGTAGAAGGTTGAGCGGCAACCGCGCAGCGAGTTAGGTGAGACTGCGGCTCGCACCGGGTGAGTTGCACAAACTTTCGCTCACCGTCGCCCGTGTCGCGACGAGGCGTTGTTCGATGAAATTAATAGTTGGTTTTTTCTTG
The DNA here is from genome assembly GCA_963556455.1 of Epiblema foenella. Classification (NCBI taxonomy): domain Eukaryota; kingdom Metazoa; phylum Arthropoda; class Insecta; order Lepidoptera; family Tortricidae; genus Epiblema; species Epiblema foenella. The sequence continues at coordinate 8,371,953 of OY747095.1, read as the reverse complement.
AACACTAACTTTCACAATGTTCAAACATTCGGAATTAAGTTACCATGTGTGATATACCTAGTAATTTTATTATAAATGCGTGGAACATTATTAGGTTAGCTTTTGATTGCGGCTTCGTCAGCGTGGAACTCAACTCGCTTATATTTTATATTAATACAAACTTCCACCCCCTTTCACCTCCCTAGGAGATGAATTCCGGAATAAAAAATATCCCATGTTCTTTCCAGGGTCTCGAACTATCTCCATACTAAATTTCATCTCAATCGGTTTTCACTTTTACGGTGACATAAAAATTATTGTTAACCGTTATCGTTATAAGTAAGTCTCGTTTCAATGCACATATGTTGTTTGTTCAGGCCGTATGAATTCTTAGAACTAAATTAAATCAAATATATAACGACCGTTAATTATTCATTGTCTCTTGAAATTGAAATTGCTTCTGAAAACTTCATACAAAAACGCTACCGCAAATCCAGCAGTATGCATGAAAAATGATGCGATATATATTTAATTTAATTTAATTTAGGTATTTTACTTTATAATTAAGGAGTATCAACAGCTGCAATAACATAACAAATAATCTAAGCTTGTAATACCTTTTATTATTTTGCTGCATAATTAAACGAAACAAAACGGACTCGTTATGTCGACCCTATAGTGAAATATCCAATTCTGAGGGAACGTCCTTATACAACGCGACTACGCGATTATCGCGCATTCGCTTACATTGTGTATCAAAATCATTTCGCGAATCTTACCTGTATTGCGTAGGGTATAACATATCCAAAGCCTTTTGATTATGACCACCACTTTGTAAACTTACTTATTCCGGCAAGGTGCAACATCAGGGCTCTATTACCGATAACAGATTACCACCAGAAGCATGTTCATTCAATTAATGTATGCACCAGGACCGGGCGCGCTGTGTGGCGCCTGTAATTCGGCTGAATACGGCACAGGCGTGTGATTGATGAGAATTTGGTTCAAGATTAAGCAAGCTATTACAGGTGATGATCAGTTTAAACCACAGTTTACAGTAAACAGTTTCAACGTTGGTAATACAACATACGAAATGACATTTCATCAGCGTAAATTAGTGTTTTTCCAATAAACATAATATTTCTTAAATATTGAACATCTTTGTTGAATTTATGCGGTTTGCGCCCGAACACAAAACATAAAAAATTAACAATGTATTCCTGCACACAGGAGAATAAACAACATATAAGTCCTTTAGATAATTTGTATTTAAAGGACATAACTCAATTTAAATCAATGTGTAGTGTGTTGTGAAGTGTTTATTAAAACATTAAAACGGACCGATGACAATGGAACCGTTTCAATACCAGTGGCTTGAAAACCACATATTATTTCACTATTCTAGTCCGTTGATTTTGATACGAGAGTAAAACTAATAGCGTAGTAATTGTCATTGTATTGACATGTTACAGATGTACGTTGGGCCTCTACTTCACCTACTTGGCTATTATCACCTCATAATCATTCCCGTGTCATGTAAAATATGTATCTATAAGAAATATCGATGCAATTTTTATAAATGTGTCTTCCTTTCGTATCTTATACCTAGACCAAATAGGAGCAGGGTTTAGGCTAAGACTAGTTAACACAGTTAATTATGAAATTCTGTTTAATGATTATTTGAGTCCTTCCAATTTGGTGGCGTCAGCCTCAAAGTTCATAAACAGCGTGAAATTTCCATACAGATGTTTTTCGGACTACATTAGGTACTTAATTACGTTTAGTGAATTACATCAAGCAATAAAGTTGACAAAATTGGCACTAATGTTTGTTTGAGATGTAGGTAAGTCCCCGAGTACCTACTTGTGCAAGTTCAAATTGAAGTTGAAAATACGAGTAGAATTAATGAAGCTATCATATTCAATGTCGCAAAAATACCGCGGGACTTACGAGGGTACTATATTATTGACGACTATTTAATGACATTTTAAATTTATTTATCGGGATTGGGCGATATGATTGACTAAAACATTAAAATGTTATGTAATTAAATAATGTACTCCGAAAAAATTTGGATGGGAAGTTCATGTTTTCGTTGCGCCGTAAGAAGAATCGGCACTATGAAGTACTAATAAGAATCTGTTTACTACTTTGAAATGCAAATATGTAGACGTTCGGCAATTTCTAGATAGCTATTAATTTCCTACAGATCTATAAACGTAGCCAGCAAATGTTCCGTGAATGTGTGATTCTTCTCTTATATGTAACCGGTTAAGATGCATAATCGCGCGATGAACGCAGTTCAGTCTATTGTGATTAGTTATTGTGGAAAGGGGTTACGTGTGTCATGATTTTGTTGCGCATAGGACATTTTGTCCCGTGATGGCTGTATTGTTGCAGGCGGCGGTAGTTTACGAGGTCTTTCACCGTTGCATTATATAGGTCAGTCAGATTAGCCGCGGTCCCAGCACTGTGTACAGAGCTAATGGCTATTGTTGTAGCTAACATGGTCAAAAAAACTTCGTGTTCTTGAGTTCGACGAGTGCAAACGTTGTTTTATAAGATAGTTTCAATATGTCCCAGGAAATATTCCTACTAGGCGGGGCCTGCCTGTGTAGATTTATTTTTAAATAGTACATTCTGATATTTATGACACTAAGTGAGGTACGTTGATCATTACATGCACTAGAGACGGTTTTGCTCGGGCTCGCATAGGGCTTATGATAATTTTTAATCCAATAATCTACATTTTGTGAAGAAAGCAAGCCGCTTTGTACAGTGATAGTAGGAATCAAAGTTTCCACCCCTTATGGAGAGGCGAAATTGCAGCGGAGAGTCTGTTAAGTCCTCACGACTTTCATACGACTGTCTTCAAAACATTTCTATGAGGAAAAAAATCAATCCTGTAAGCTTTTAAGCTCCCATGGTTATTTACATATGTAATGCCGACATATTGGGAACTCGCGAATACAAATATACATGGTATATGTATAATTAAGACGTCGTCTCCCCAAAAATAGACAATAAAATTATTTTGTAATGAACCCTGGGATCCCAGTGACCGGTAGACGACGGGATAATAGTAATTCTAAGTTTTGCTATACGCCCGACATAAAGGCGATCAGCTAGGCTGCAATAGTTTAATTCATATCTGATATTCGCCTAATACCGCCAATGTTATGAATGTTAATAACAACAGGTGTAACTATGTGCCTCTACAAAGTCTAGATTAATATTCAGGTCATACATAGGGCCTACTATACTAGGGTATCGGCCTTTTCTTATTTGTTGCTAATCTCTAGCGTGATACGAGCTTAGGTATACGTTACGAAGGTTCATTTATCACCACATATATACACCTACATACTCGTAGCTCGTACATGTTTTACGCATTTGCAGTAGTAGTAATATGTAGTAGTAGGTTAATTGTTTCCTTTGTTGATATCTTGTTCGTTTTCCGACCTCGATTGTGCATTTCTATTCTTGTAATAATTTCTAATCGAAATGAAATTATAAATTTCTCTATTATGAAACAAGTGCTCAAGCGGCGGTGTTTACGGCTTGTATTGAATAAAATTTTTACACTACTAATAATTACTAGCTTACGACTAGCTTCCTGGACTTTAGATGAGTTATTCTAATGAAGTTTTGATGACCGTATGTAAAAAAATAGGGTTTAATTATCAAATGTTTCTGAGGGTTCCTTTCGCAAATTAGTACACACTATCCATCCATGTAAAGTTTTATGTAACTCTTTTTTATTCAGCTTTAACCGTCGGCCTCCGTTACTCAACGTTTACTCAATAAATAATAGTTATGTCCCGGTTACAGAGATTTTTATGTTTATTAGAATAACGTCGTGCATCATATAGCTTTAAATGATGCACCAAGTGAACGGATCCGTCGAAAAATTCAATGCTTCGTTCCATACATTGTTTTATCAGTCGCCAAATAGAAATAGAGCGCTTCCAGCGAGAAACTGGGTAACATGCTATTTCGAACTATCCCGCTATATTGATTTGACACTAAAAAGCAATCTCAAACTTTATTTATTCATCTAAAGCGCAAAGGCAAAGTAAATAAGCGTAATAGGTCTTTTAATTGTGTTTGCGCCGAAGACTAGGCACTTTGCCTATAAACTATCTGCACTCGTCTTACTTAACACTATTATATCAATTATATGCAACAGAGAAGACTTATGAGAGAAAACGTAATTACATAATGTTATTGATAATTGTAATAAAATAACAAAGCTACAATTCTTCTTCAATCTTAACTTTTACCACTCAAATTGACAACTAGGTAATCGAGTCATTTTATAGACAATGCGGTTCAGTTTGATTGAGTTTGGTTACGGTTATACGTATATGTCTTCCAATGTAGTTTCAACGAAATATTGCCGTCATGGGAGAATTCAAACGTTGCATTAATTTATACTGCAGCCTTTTCTGTTATCATTAGTTACTTACGTTTCAGATAGGAAATGCTGAAAGTAAGTAGATTTATTGTGGAAGTAAAGGCGGGAGTCGACTAGACCCGCTCCAGTTTCGGAGGTCGGCGTCCGATCGTGAACCCTGCACTCCGCTCGATTGCCGCCTCCCTGGTAGCTTTTCGCGTCTTACGTAACATTAATACCTTTCTGAGTTTACCCAGGATATACCCAATTTGTGATGGGGCGTGTGTTTGGGACACTTTGATAGGTTTTCAAATAATATAACTTTGTGTACATAAATGACATACCTACATGGCTGTTGCCTCAACTGGATAATTAGTTTGACATTATGTTTATGTCGAGTCTATAGGACATCAGGTCACTGTTGAATCTATTCAATTGTCGCAAACTCGGGCCCCATGGTGCAGTTATAACCACAACGCATTTATTTTCATATTTGTGACTTGTGACATGCAAGCTTGACAGCTATGTGTCCAATATAAGATGAAAATACATTTTCGCACATCTCTAGTGGATGCTCACCCTTAAACTCCGTTTACGTAAATTTGCAGTACCTACATCTATTTAATAATTAATACGTTATCTACAGCTGCATATAAATGACGTAAGTATATTTGACTTGATACGGAATCTCTCTGGAGATACCTACAACTTCACAACATGCCAAACCCTAAACGGACGGAACGGCACCCGCGACAAATATAGGTACCGCTGCGCGTGTAAAAGTACCTAATCAATTTCAAAGTACGTCGTGATTGTGTCAATAAAATTAGTGTGAATTTCATGCGTTTGCAAGTACCGAGTGCCCAAAATTTCGGTCGATCGCCAGCCGCGAGCCGCACGAGTCGGGGTCAATGTCCGGGAGCGTTATATAGGTCAACTGAAGGCGCCTGCTCGTCTATATTATGTCCTGGTGTTTGGCTGGACGCCTTTGCGGAATTTTCTCTCAAATCACTTTTACGATTAAACCTGTTTCGAAAACAGGTAAATAACAATGCCGCGAGGCAACCCCGTGGCCAAAGGAACCCCTTTGAATTGAACCGATTGAATAAAAATAAAAATTACCTATTGTGTCTGTCTGTTCAACTTCTGGAAAGAGTTCAATAGCAATACATTTATTGTAGCTTTTAACAATTGGCTATTTAAATTAATCAATTTTGGGTACGGAGCGGCGTTACTTTTTATTTCCTGATGTGCATGCAACGGACTATAATCTTTGTAATCTTATCCATGCACCTAGCCACCTACCTACCTACTAGTACTATTTATACTTGGGTTTCCTACGTCCGGCCTTACGCCTGGAAGCGTACCTAATTATATATATTTATTAGTCTCCGTTCAAGGAACCGTTTAAGATGTCCCCAGTAACTTTAATACCGACTTAATTACTTAAAATATTATATGTACCTAAATATGAATCGTGCTAGCGTCGATGATATTTAAGAACAAGCCGTTTCTAAGTTATAGATGTGCACACACAAACAAACAAACAAACAACCTCTCACCCTAAATGCATATATATTATATACCTTCTCCGTTCCGTCGTGGGTAAAAATAGCACAAATTGTAACTTCCCAGTTACTGTACATTACCTATTTATTTCGCAGGTGATCATTTATTTACGTGGATACATAAATAAAACAACTATGTTGTTTTATGAGGGAAAAGTGATAACCTACAATAAGCCAAAATCAATCAATAGGTAATAAAAATGTTGAAATACGAATCATGTATAAATATATTCTTTTTAATTTTCTCGGACTAAAAAGCAATTAATCTTTGAAAGCAACCGTCTTGGACAAAACGATCTGAAGCGCTTTAAACAGAATGTGACTGAAGTGTTGTGCGCGGCACCACGGCACGGATGTTAGGTGCGGCGGTGCATCGTCGCGTCGCGTCGGCGCGGTGACATCTACGACGAAAGGTTTTCTTAGCTCACATGAACAAGCCTGTCAATAATATGTGAATCATACTGAGATTATTTATTCTACAGTCGAGTTCATCATAAATATTATGTACGCCCCTAGAGCTAACAAAAACCTCCACCCACCGTATTCCCTTAACAATAAAGTCGATTTCAAAAAAAATTTTTCTTTTTTTTATTCAGTTTAATTTAATTCTATTCAATATCATTTTTAATTTTTATTTTTATTTTATAATGCTATGGACTTGTTCTGGAATAAAAAATATTTTCAAAAAAAAGATTATCACTGTGTACTACATTGGTACTAAGGCTCTAGTTTTGTTGATTGTTTTATTATAATGATGTAGCTACCTAGAAATAGTACTAGCAGTTACTTGTGGATGTGGCTAGTCTAGGTGGGCCTAGATTTTCTAAAAATACTAAAATAGGTATTTGTTAGAACCAAGTGGTAAGCTAGAACCTATCAGCTATGTATCCCTAATTATGTTATCATGATCGTATACAAATAAATACTCTAGGTATTCCAGAGAATTCCCTTTCTATACATACGGAAATCCGCGTGACCTAAATTATAATCCGCGTTGTGGGTTTGCACTACTAATATAAGCCGTGTAGCACTTCGATTACAACCATGTAGCAGAATGATGCTGCATCAATCAGGCCGACCTGCAATTTACTTGCTAACGATTTAGTTTACCAATCAAGTACTTAATGGAAATATTTTCGACCCGTTCGCTTCCGCTTCATGACTTCGTATTGCGGTGGTTCATGTCATAGGATTTTTACGCTTTACCCTTTGGGTACGAAACCCTAAAAACCTGTTCCATAGGCCACCTGAAGTTATATATCTTAATTTAATGCCGTAAAGGCTTTGAAAGGGAAATACTTTTTTCACTTTATCTCTCTGGCACTTATTTATACGTGGTCTTGGACTTGTCATAGACAATGGATGCAGCGAACGGCGCGGGAGCGCGGCTGCTGGGCGCGAAAGGGAAAGTTAGCTTCCTGTTCGCACGCGGAAGCGACGTAACCGCGCGCGAGCTGCGTCATGCCATGCTACAGGAACAGCGGATTTTAAAAATATAACGGAGATGACATTTTCGGCCTTACACTATTACAGACCGTTTCCAGTCACTTTTGACACATGTGGAATAAAAAAAGTAATGTGGCTAAAGGGAATCGATTGGCATATTATATCAGATTTGCGAGTAACCGGAAACGATTTATATGATTATTGTTTTACAATTTAAAAGAAATACCTTATATGATAAAAAGTGGAAAAGCGTACAGTAAGACCGTAAAACTACGAAAAACTGCGCACAGACATTTATACCTTTTTTATTTTAAAAAAACACGCAGAATGTAACGTGAGAATGAGTTTACAGCTGACAGATATCAAATGTGGTAGTTAGTTAAAAAAAACCGGCAAAAGTTTTGAACTCTACAATAATATAAAATATAATATGGACCACTCCAAAAAACTTAAGGTTCCCAATTCAGATGTCATACGAATAAAATACAATATAATAAATTCAATCAGTAATAATGACTCATCTATTCAATATAATGGATTTTCCAATAAAAAATTTCATAGTCGACTCTTAATTTTTTTATTTGAAGGTTCTTTTTTTAGTGTTGAGGGTAGGCGATCGTAAAATGTCGGACCAATGACACGTGGCTTTTACCTGCAAGTGCCATGCGACGCGAGACCGTTCTTAGGCGCCCTGTCGAGCGAATTACTTTCGTAAAAGTCTACAGGTTACTTCGAACAAACTTTAAAACTTCGAACAAGTATATAGCCATTAGTGTGTGATAATACGGCACGTTTGGAGTCAGTTGAGTTACCCCACATGAGTGTACCGTACGACATTAGTGAATGAAACATTGCATAATAAACCGCGGATCTTATGAAATATGCTTTCGATATGAGGGGTTTCAATTTCTGCAAACCGAAGATGGACCTACTCAGCTTTGGCACAGTTTGTCGACATGGCACTTATGATTAATACGAGGAACCTACACTCGCTGCACAGTGACATTGGGATGTTTGATATAAAAGGTGGAAGAGGTACATGACGCCCTGAAAAAATCATTACATTGGATTTTGTAAAGTTTAGCAACAAACCATTTGTCGTAAACCAGTGTTGCAATTGCCAGCATGTGTCGCGAATATTTTCACTAAGCTGCTCATATGTTTCGGCTCTAACTATAACGGCGGTATCGTCCGCGAACAGCACTGGCAAACCGGTTGTAATGGAGGATGGCAGGTCGTTAATAAATATTAGAGACATGGTATTTCCTAACACTGATCCGTGTGGAATACCTAAATTTAGATAACCAGTGTCAGACACAAGTGTTGCACCCTAATGACAGTTTCACCATTTGTCGACGGTCTGTCAAAAATGATTCGTACAATCGGTGAGCTACATCTCTGATGCCACAACAATGTATCTTGTTTAAAATCAACTTGTGACTAATAACATCGAAGGCTTTCAATAAATCACACATAATACACGCCATTTTAAATCTGTCATCCAGTCCTGTCATAATACAGTCGAAGATTTTGTGTGCTGCTGTTGTTGTTGACATATTTTTCCTGTACGCAAACTGGTTTCAGTAAGTAGGTCATTCGTTTCTTTTATATATCATTATTACATTGGAATTTGTGTTTTTGAAAAAGTTACAAAACACATCTTACTTAACAGGTCTCTGTTCATCGCAAAACTATGAATAAGGTGAGAGACCAAATGAATAAGTCTTATATTAGTTTGTGTATTACGACGGAGTAAGATTTTTTTAAATTGATACGGTATTACTATTAGTAAAATTGAGAGGTCTGACAGAAAACGCGATGTTTAGCTGTGGGCGGAAGTATGTTTTTTTTCAAAAATGATTCTCTAGTGCACAATATATGTTTCCTAATTTCCGGTTGTACTCGTATTAGTAACTACCAATAACCAGAATAAAAATTCATTTAACCCTAGGTTTTAAAAAATTTTGTGAATGTGTGCCATGGCATTTAACTGTTCAACGGAACCAGAATCATGTGGCAAAAATTATCTCTGGGGTTATCAGTATTTGAAATGTACGTTACATTTCAAATACTGATGTTAAAGTGTTTGTAAATTTAGTCATTCCATTTAAATTTTCCATTCGACAGGAGAACGAACCCAAAGTAACGAATAAATCTTAGAATAAAGTAATCTAAAACTAACGAAGGGCAATTTGTATTTGGTGTTACGGGTAACATCGATACGTATAAAATTGAAAATAATTCTCTCTTGTAATTTATGTTTGCAGTCAGTTCATATGTGTTTGTGTAAGCCTTCCATTGCTCTAGTTGAGCTGCACTGCTAGGTATTCCACAACTTATTTGCTGTAGGTACCTAAAGGTTATTTCGTGCAGAAGTAGTTTCTGTCTGAAAATATCTTCTAAACGTGACTCACCAAATATTTTGCAATTTTGGTTCAGTATGATGCAATTACTGAAAAGGCTTAGCCGCTCCCGGCACGCATACAATTATTTATCAGTTGAGAAAAGGAGGTAAGTAAGTGGAACAGGCCCGTAACTTATTGACTGAAATTAATATGAATATTGAAAGAAGAAGAAATATGATCACCGGTAAGGTAATTTTGTCATTCTCATAGGTTAGGAGCATAAAAAGACGTTAAATCACTGAGAGATGACATCTGTAACCTGTACCAAGCTACGATAAAAATAGTATGTTTTCGATACCTTTCCGATGTGTTTTGCCACAAATCTTCAAACAACTTATTGCACTTAAAAATCAGTTAGTTACTCGTAAGTAGTTAAATATTTATTAGTTACCTAGTCAGAACCTGTATATAATACTGCCTGAAACCTACAGTACCAATTAAATAATTTGGACCAAGGATGTCAATGTCAGCCCAGCCGTCGCTTATGTACATAATTATTAAAAAAACGAAAAAAATATGCTGTATTTTATGGACATATATAGTTTTGTGTAATAATGTAAAATCACAAAATATTTTTTGTTTAAATATGTGTATTTTTTTTCTAAAGTACCTCTATTTTATTATTTTAATGTGAAAGTCTATAGTATTCAGTCCTAGTAGTTGGATTTAATCTGATACTAATGCGTGTGACATATTTAACTCGTGATTATTGATCATAAAGGGTTTCTTTCGTTTGTCATTTAAGTACGTGTTTGTCTACTAGGCGCCGTTTAATCGCATAATTACGAGCATCTACTCGTACTATCGTGTATAATGAGGTTTCCGAACGGGCGGAGCGAAAGTACGGACGCGGAAATGACGCCTAGCGCTAATACTCCACGATTAAATCAGTCATATCGATGTAGATATGTATGCATACTTAACAGCTTATTTTTCTACGCTAAGTAGCCAATATAGACACATGATAATAAATAAACTGACTGTCGACCCAATGCCTACAATCAATTTGTAATCTACGTCCCCTTCAGTGGGTGAAATGAGCGTGCAAGTAAGCGTTGGAAATTCCGGAAACATGTTTTTTTCGGTAGCTTTAAAAAAAATTTTTTAGTCAGGTTTTTAAGAAAAATATCAAATATGTAATAGCAACTGTATGTGGTTACATAACCAACAATCTCTGTCTCCCTTTGATTTACCCATGAAAATCAATATAAATCCTGCATGCGCTCTTCGTCATGTCAGGATGCTAGTTTATGAATGGAATGATCAATAAGCTTTAGTGTAAGCATGGACCATACCATAAGTTATGAAGAGTCAATGAACGTGGAAGCCTAATAATAGAACTTTCACAAAGACTCGGGTCAGTCAGGAGAGGCTGACGGTTGATTAGATTAGATCTTTGAATTTTAATGTTTCATCAACATCTTGGGGCAAAAGGACATGTGACAATATAGTAAGTAGTGACATGGGACGTTTTTTTACGTCTGTATCGTAGGTATAGAGTTCTGGAATGAAATTTGTGCCTTTCGACGCATAATGCCAAAAACGCAAAACGCCATTCATAAGCTAAACGCCAAAAATGCAATAGACCAAATTCTCTTAATGCGAAATACGTATAATACCAAATCTGTAGAAATACCAAATACGCCAAATGCCAAAACTATATAAAAGCTAAATACGCATAATGCCGAAAGCTAAATACTCATAATGCCAAAAGCTAACCTATGACAAACACGTATATTGCCAAAGATTGTAAAGTGACACTAGTGTCTGCTTCTAGAAGCAGGTCCTCGTAGTAGTTATGCTGGTTTAACACCGTGAAAATATACAATAAAAATATTTGATAACATGATAACATATTGTTAGGGATGCTCCCTGGCAACATGGCTTTTTTTAAATATATGAGGATTTATTACAGTCGAGTTCATTAATATATAGTAGTAGTAGTAATACGATTTAGTGCCTGTTTCCTGAGCTTGCATAGCTCTCTGTTCGTGTAATTGTGATGCTGGTTTCGCGACATAGTACCGTAACGCCGCTAATCTCAGTTTCATGCATATTTCGCGAGCTTTCTGGCCAGTACTAGATAAAAATTACTGAGCAACAACTTACATTTTAGTGCAAAATTAGGAATACAAATTCTTCCTGTTAATATTATTAATTATGTTTAGCGTTTTTGTCATTCTGCGTTTTTGGCCTTATGGGGGATGTTTTTCTTCAATACTCGAAACGACAAAATGGCGTATTGCGTTTTAGGCATTATATGCGTCGAAAGGAATTTGTGTCAGGTTTGCGATAGCGTAAATAATGTTTCTGAGTTACATGTTTATGCTGTGATAAAGATTGTGTCACAAAATTCTTTTTGAAGCTATTCAAGATGTATACGTTTCACTCTTATTTTTATTTCATTCTTACCTACACTTAGACCATTCGCGCCCGTCTACGTGACATTGGTTTGGAAATATGTAGTTGATTGCACGTGGTTGCTACCGGTAGCTTGTAGTCTAATTAATGAACACAAGTTTAAACGTTGTGTTACATTGAATTGGACTGCACTAGTAATTGTAAAGTTGTAAATTATGCATTAACATGGAAAGTTATTGTTCGGAAAAGACACCAATTCGACACACAAATCTATATAGCTACTAGTCACCTACTGAATTAAGATTAGTAACTTATGGCCGAATATTATATTGAAAATGCTATTTATTAAGTCAGTGTGACCCAATCCATGGCATTTTCAATCTTATGTCATGATGACAGAGATGACTAATAGGTGTCATCTATTGGAAATCAAGGTGTCGATAATGTTATTGCAAAGGGAAGGGATACGATCCATTAGTAAATGCTCCACTGAGTCTCCTTTTGTATATATCAGTTTAATCGATAATCACAGACAACCCCATTGGCTGAGCGACAGTCCTTTATAGCCTGGAATAGATACTCGGACTGTGACACAAATAGGATATGAGATAGGACCCTTGTGTAGGACGTGATTTCCTGGACACAGTGCGGATTGCATTGACATTAGCGAACCAATTGGCCACCGGCCTACGAATACATGTAGTTGTTACGTATTTCTGGGCCCCGTATATTACGGACGAGATTGGGAACGATTGCAAAACGCCTTGTGAATATACAGGCTATATTAATCAAGTTGGGACTAATTTCAGATAAATTCTAGTTCGTTGACTATTGACAATGAAACCAACCGTACGCACACGCCCCTCGTGAAAGAAACACTCTTATGTAGTGTTGTTAAAAGACTAGTCTTGAAGACTTTCGAACCTTAAAGACTCGCAAACCTTGAAGGTTCAAGCTTTAAAGGCGTAAACGTTGAACATTTGAGCTCTAAAACGGTTCTGAACCTTAAAGTCTCAAGCTTTTTATAAGCTCTTAAGAGAAAGTCTTGAAGACTCGGGCCTCATAGAAAGCTCAAGCTTTAAAAACTCCGGCCTATTGAAAGCTCCAGCCCCAAACCTCGAAGGCCTGTCACAAGCGTTAAGAGCTCAAACAATGAGCGTTCTAGGCAGAAATTCTTTGTTAATATTTGGAAGATATTCAGCCAATATTTATAGAGTATTCCTGACAATATTTAAAGATTAAAATGTCATATAAAGTTGCAAAATAAAATTACAAACAAAAATGCGATAAACCCGTTTTTTTTCCTATTTCACCATATGGCATAGATTGATCTAATTTGTTAAAAGCTTGCACTTTTTGCTACAAACATTACAGACTTAAACCTTCAAAGCTCAGGAGGCTTTAAAGCTTGAGGCCTAAAGACTCGAGGTTTCTGTGATCGTAAGCAGCAACGCGAACTTATTAATTTGAGGCTTATACACTCGAGGCTTTAAGGTTCGAGGCTTCTAGACTCAGCAGTCGCGACTCGAGTTTTGTAGTTTACGCCTCGAAGTTTAAATTCACAACACTACTCTTATGTCTTTCGAATGGCTTTTTTAGACAAAAATCGATAAATATCTGACTGTGTGCAGTTTGACTGAATTTCCTCTTGACAGAGTTTAGATGATGTGAAATGATGGTGACTAGGATACCAGAGCTCTTTAAAAGCGAACGTAACTTACATTGTGCGCTTATCAACAGAGTATAAAGCAAGACAGGCCACTCGCGTACTCTCATGCTACATAAAGCAATTTAAATGTGTAGTTAAGGTAAAATAACCTAATTTCTGATTTTATATATCGTGTTTAGTAAAAATAATAATGAGTGTAAATGGCCACGAGTCGCTGCGTAGGTGCGAGACGGTAGCGTAGCGTGTGACGTCACGGGAGCGGCGGCCGCGGGGTCAACGCCTCGCCAGGTGCGCTCGCGCCGATGCGCGATCGTGAAGAAAATTCTATACTTTCGGGGTTTTCCGGGTTAGAGTACGCGGGACCGAAGTTGACTAATTACTGTCAAATAAATGTTAGCTTCGTCCTTTTCTTTCATATGACATTAGAGCGCGACAGCGATAATTTTAACTGACGGATAATTTTAAAAGTCGACCCTTTGTTAAATATATATTGGATTAAATAAAACGCTTTATTACTTTCCTGTTTATGGTGAAAATTATATATCTATTTGGGACGAAATGCATAAAATACATTAAATCAGACAACGAGAGACAAGTTGCATTGGTACTCGTAAACGTATACTTCATATTTTCGCATACCGCACCGATACGGAATCGATCATTTAAATGTAGGCCCGCAGGAAATATTCTGCACTGACTTGACTGACGGTAGATAGTGACAGCTGACATAATTGATCACGCTCCACCTAAGTACGGATATGGCCTTGCTAGTAATTTAGAAAGAAAGAAAGACACATTTATTCGCGACAAACACAAGACAATTACAAACAAAGACATAACATAACAGTATTTGCCACGCAATAGTCACAACTCAGCGTAATGCTGGCAGGGCCAGCGCTGGTCTTCCGTTGTTACTACATTCGACTCCGACCAGCAAGTCGTATCACAAAGAGCCATTAAACTTTAAGCACTAAAATTAATTGTGCACAATAACATTTTTTACTTCGACTCGTCATAAGTCGTAACACGACCTTTAAGCTAGTTAGTTTTACGGAACACGAAGGTATTATAAGCTTAAAAGAAGAAAGCTTAAAATACCTTGTGAGTTCCGTAAACTGAGAATATCTCACCAACTACCGTCAAATATTTTTTTTCGCATTACAATTTTATTGGTGTCATTTGACATTGAACTTTAGTGCAAACTTTTACGTTAGCTTTTGTTGTGTGTAAGAAATCACTTACGATCTTTTGCAATAGACTAGCTAATTGGCTTATTTTTATGGTGTTCGGCCTTAGACGGAGATAGCGGATGGAGTATAGCACGAAATGCAGTGAATGAAAGAAAGTGTAATAGTTATCTATAATTGACAGGTTATTTGATACGAAAATAGTTCCCATATAAAGAATTTGAAAAACGTTACACGCTGGTCAGACTATTTTAGTAGTGGAGTAGATAATTATGTAATTTACGAGGTTCTTTTTATTAATATTTCATTTAACTGATAAGTAATGGCGGGAGACATTTCTATTTCCTCGTCAAAACAAATGTACATCATAATGTACAAAGTAACATTTAAAACTCAGAACCAGACAGTTTGGACTAGACCCACAAGTCAACGCCTAATTCACATTGCGATGTACACGAGCTTTGTCATAACATTGCGTTTAAGTTTTACCGCCACCGGCCATTTTGATTAAACGCTCTGAATGACAGATGACAGGAGTGACGTTTGACACTTGATGTTATTTGAAGTTTCGAAGGAATCCATAGTCATCGGATATTTTGTGTCGGCCATATTACCAAACCAGATGTCACGTACGTATTATTAGAGCAATCGTTTGCCTGTTTGTTAAAAACTCTTTTTAAACATTAGGATACAGACATGAATATCAGTAATGCGTTTTTATTTCAATGAAATGATGTGGTTATCTATTTTTTAAATGTTGAAAACTTGTGTGCTTTGTAGTGTACATTGGGCATTAGCCACCACAAAATTAATTTATATTAATTTCAAATACCTACTTTTGTATACTTATTGTATTAATTTAAATGTTTCTTATAAAATGCTGGTTAAGTTCTTAACTAAAAAAAAGTCTTGTGACGCAAGTACATGTAAAGATAGTGTACATTGGTTGTTTAGCCCTTGTGGCATTATTTGAGCTTGGGCCTTACGAGAAGCAAGCTTATAAATATATTTTGTAGTTTCGTATTGAATAGTCATATTTTATGGTAAATATTTTGTAGTTTCGTATTGAATAGTCATATTTTATGGTAAATATTTTGTATTTCCGTATTGAATAATCATATCCTATGGTATTCACATAATCATTCTTTAAATTCAAGTATATAATCAAAATACTCGCCACCGCACCTATTGAAAATATAAAAGAAATCTTCCTTTTGAATATACAAAATAATACCAATTCTAATGATTTTATCAAAATATTATTATTTTAGCAACAAATTAAGTTCACGAAAAACACTATTTATTAAAAATTCAAGCATTTTTTATAGGCATATCTATTAATTGCCAATTAGCAATAAAAATCTAATATCATAATTTTTTTAGGAATTAGGAGGCCGAGGCTCCGTCGAATGAAACTATGTAATATATATATAATAACAAATTTAATGAAAAAGAAAGAAAGATTAGGTCAGAAATGTTAGAGTATTAGTAAAAAATGTTCGGCTCTGGCGCTTCGCCACTATCACTTCGCTCGCTCGGCTCGCGCGCTGTAGGGTCGCAGTTCTTCCGAACACTCCGCTTCGCTCGTCGTAGTACCTAACTATCGTGTACATAAACTACCTAATTTTAAGTTTTTAACTGACCATTTCAGACGCATATCATAAATTTGATGTGCTATCAGTATATTTGATATGACAGTATTGATGTATTTTTTCAAATTATTACTAGTAAGTAGTCATAACATCCGCATCGTAGACCTAACTGAAACGTATTAATTATGTTATTATGTATTACGATGTGTGTCAATAACAAAGCTCATATACAGCCATTGTCATGTGCTAATGCACCTCACTTAGTATTCTTATTTTTGTCTTAAATGCATACAAAGTTGATATAGCTATTTTTATTTTTGAGAGTTTAAGTAACACTTAATCCTTGATCTACGTGGGTGCCTTCGTAAATAACAGTATGATTATCGAAGTTATAAAATAATATATTTATAATAAAATTGGTAAAATTGACTTCCTGTCTGCGAGGGATATAATTAAAATAATTAGTGAAGAACGTAAAAAGGAGCTTATTGTTATTTGAGCAAATTTACTGACTTGATGTACGGTTAACTAATTAGATGTCGGGTCTACTTCGTACCTTGTCACAGATCTCCAGCGGCTTTCATACCTAAGTAACACAGTCATGTTGAATAAAGTTTAAATAAATGTCTATTGACCGGTTATTCAAGCAATTAGAGCATATTTTTAAATTATTTAGCCTATGTAACAGCGATGTGAAGTCTGGATTATAGCTTAGTAATATTGTGATACCCTACTTAATACAACTTTTACTAAGCTTAAGGAGGTATTAAAGATCTAAAGAGAATATTATTCAGAATTTGGCTATATTACCACCTTTACTCACACATTATGGAGATTATTGCTGAGAAGAGGTGTAAGCATTTGTGAATTGCTATTACTCAAACTTTATTCAGCGTGTTGTGTTACTTAGGTATTATAATTATTGTTTGAGATAAAAAAATTGACGAAAAATCTGATTAATTACCTCTAATTTCATTGTATTTTCCCCTTATAATTTAGTGAAGTTTGTGCATCACGTCTACTTTGTTACTATGTATTTTTAGTTTTAATCCAAATTATAATGTAAATTTATACCTAAATTCATAGTTCTTATAAAGTCAGTATTTATATGAAATACAATTTTTAGTACTTAAATTTGTATGTATTTTATTTTGTATGTTACAAAACACTGTAATTACTACTCCGATTCATCTCAAATGCTAATTACTATTGTCCGAAAGGTATTTATGTTATCTGACACTGAAGAAAAGATAAATCTAACTCCCGAGATACAGGTCTCCCACCTAGTTCGGGGGTCGGAAATATCGACCACTACTTTTAGGCGTTGTAGTGTCCAGATGAATTTCTATGATGTATGAACATTGTACATAGCTAATGTACAAAATAAACGATTATTATTACGAGTATTATGTTTTTTTTTAATTCCTCAGTATTCGAATACTGGTTTAATGAAATGCACGGGCTGAAGCCGAGTGCATTTCATATAACGATATCATTTCACTTTTGTAATGGGATTCGATTTTGGTTGTGTTCTGTTTCAGATAAATGGGGTGATAGGTCATTCTGTTAAAATTTATGGACTATCCTACAGGTGTTCAGAATGACGGCTTTCTGCATTATTACATCGGAATACGGTGGTAACGATAGTGTTTTTATGGAGGTATGTAATTGCTGTGGGATGACACCTGTAGTGGACAATACAATTGGTACTATGGTAACTGTCTTTTACTTCCAAATCCGAGCTATTTCATCTTTTAAATCTGCATATTTTGTAAGTTTTTCAGCTATTGTAGTTTGCATGTTATGGGTGTTTGGGATTGCAATGTCGTTTAAAAAGGCTGTTTTATTGGTTTTGTCCACTACAGTGATATCTGGCCTATTGAAGTGCGTGGTCCAGTCTGTTAAGATAGCTCTGTCAAAGTACATCTTATGGTCGGATAGGTCGGATTTCGTTTGTGTACTTTATTTAGTACAACAGAATCAATAATTATCTGCTCTTTCCAGCTTTGGCTCAGTTTTCTGCAGCCTTTTTGTTGTTCGGCAAGAATATTGTGGTTTTGGGTGTCTTTGTAAATTAATTCGGAAATGCAACTAGTGATTATTTTCCATACAGTTTGCAGACATGTGATTGGTCTATATTTAGCTGGGTTTTTCGGATCATTGTGGTCTTTTGGGAGCATATATGTTGTTCCTGCAGAAACATAAGTCGGAATTGTGTCTGGCGGCAAATTAATGTTATTTATGTGGTTGTGCAAGTAAGGGTGGATTGTGGTGAACTTTTTGTGCCAATAATTGTGGATGTGATCAGATCCTGGCGCTTTCCAGTTGTGTGAATTTCGAATTACATCGCTGAATATTTCTATTGGGATGGCTTCAAATTCCATTCGTCGTACTTTAAGGTTAGCCGATACTTCTGTTTCAATCCAATCTGCTTGGGTATTATGCTCCACTGAGTTTTGCCATGAATCTGAACTATTTGTGGTATGTTCGTGGTTGTTGGTGGTAGCGGATTTGATATTCCGGTAAAATTGTTTTTCGTTATTAACAAATTGTAAATTTTGTTCTTGTGCAGACTTTATATCTGTGCAGTCGGCTTGAGGTAACAGAAAGTTTTTGTTTCATTGTGTCCAGGAATTGTACTAGGTGAGTGTTGGTTCCTTCGTGGGTGGAGTGGATTTTATACTGCTCTTTAATTCTTTCTATGTGCAAACTAAGATTTCTGATTCTATTTCCATTAATATATTGCGTCATCCTGCCTATTTGAACTCTGAGTTCCCTGATTTTCTTCTTTAATCTCCTTTCCCATTATGGTTTTTTCCTCTTGAGGGGTTGGTGTGATGTGACAGGTGGTACTAAATTTAGTTTTGCTCATTAGCTTTGGCGGCTGTCCATCCAGCACAGTACGTTACTGTTTTTAAGGTAAGGAAATCAGTATATTTATTAATATTGTTTCGGAGAATATGACTATTAATGTAAGCAACTATTTTAGAAAACTTTCTGGATGGTTTTTGTTTAGGTATAAATAGTCGGGCTGTAGGGTCAGTGTCTGTAAAATGTTCAAGTGTGCTTTTAAGAATATATTATCGATTTCGGTGTTATTATTTAATTCAATTTGTTTTGGGCTGTGTATGTGACTAGGGACGTTATGTCTACATTAGTCTGAACCTGACTTAAGACTAGAGTTTCGTTCAAAGAATCAATGTTTAATATTCGAGTGTCTGAGAGGGAGCTAGTATCGTCAATTCTGTCCGTCTATCTAGTAAGCGTTAGTTCTGCTTCTACTTCTTGTCTAATTTCATTTAGCCTTTGGTCAGTTATGTATTTGTTGTTAATAATCGTCCTTCTCTGGTCGGCTATCCTTTATACACTCAAATGAGCTAGTGACGGGAATATATTGATAAATTCTTGATGAAGTGGCTTCCGGTATGCGGTTTTATTGGTTTCTAATTCTGTAATATGTAAGTAAGATCTCAATATTGCTTCATTTTGTTCATTAGACCATCTTATTCGGGTTTGTCTGTTCTGAAGGACTGCTCTTTGGCGAGTGTGTAAAATTTGTTGCGAGTTTGATGATGATGTTTGAGTTTGTATCTGTATATCAGTTTCTAGTCTTTGTTGGTCTTCTTTAACTTCTGCGTAAATCCGGTCTATTGTAGTTTGAGGTACCATTTTTAAGCGTTCTATTGCGCGTCTCTGATCCCCCATCCTTTGTCGGCTAACTTTCATATGAGGGTATTGTTCTATGAAGTTAACATGTAAAGCGTCCAAGTAGTTTCGCCTATCAGTGTCTAATGCTTTTAGGTGAAGGTAAGTGCGTAGTATGAACTCATTCATTTCATTTGTCCATCTATTACGCTTTGAAGATTTACCCTCGGTGGATGCAGTATCGGTGTCTTCGTAAAGGTCATCCTGCACAACATCCTCGGGGTTACTACTAGTCGTGGTGGTTTTCGATCTAGTCATGTAAGAAGGGCGAGTAGATGGGATGGAAGAAAATAGTGATTCTGTATCATCGCCCGATTCGCCTCTAACTTCGATATCGGCAGCCCGCCTGCTTAACTCCCGATGACCGGCTGTAGTATCTTGGTTGACGCCGGCTCGCCTGCTCAACTTCGCGCCACCGGTAGTTCGCATACTGTGGCATCCAGTACTGGCTTCAGATGCGCCCCGACGATCGCCCTCGGGTAGCGGCCCTGCGGCTTTAACAGATTGTTCGATGGGAGCCCGCCTGCTCGACTCCTCGTCGCCGTTGGTTCGCATCCTGTGGCATCCAGCAACGGCTCCAGATGCGCCCCGACGATTGCCCTCGGGAAGCGGCCCTGGACGTAAACTTCTCGAACGTAACTGCATATTTACTCTATGTATGGAAGGAGAAGAAGAGATAGGAAAGAAAGAAAGAAGGGATCTTAGTTTGGGAAGAGTAAGCCTAGTTGATATTGGCATGTTTGTATCTCCTATACTAGGGTCCGGTCTAGATGTTTCGACCTCGGTTTTTATGTTAGTATCACCAACCCGTAAGCTCCCCCACCACGGCAAGGTGATCCCATGGGGGGGGGGGGGGGTTATTATTATTATTGATGATTTTCACTGTGACAAGTTACGACGTGCCCCAGAAATCGAACTGGTTGGCTGTACATTACATACACTGAACTCACTACGGCACTTGTCAGGGAATTGCGACGGTACGATACTCGTTAGACACCCGTCTGTACCGACCCTGCGCTCCGAACTTCGTGAACTTCGTGTCGTCACTTTCACTCTCGTGTTATTCACTATATGAGTGAGAGGGCCGACACGACGCGAAGTTCGGAGTAGCCCGTCAGTTACATCTAATTAATTTATTCCGAAATTGCCTGCTTTAAAATTAAATTCTTTAGATACCTACTTTCGTTCGCAATTAGTTAAATATAGAGAAAAAAAACGATTAGTATAGTAGTAGACGTATAGTCTCATCTACCGACCAAATAATACGAACAATACATAACAATAACATGTGGATGGTAATTATTGACCTCGGTAGATGACGCTGCCTGTACGTGAAATATCTTTCAAGTATATACTGTACAACAGCATCATATTCTCGTAACTTTTTTTCAGACGCTCATATTTGCGGTGTCGAACTTAATCAAATTATATATATAGCCGTGCGGGTTGTTTTTAATGGAATTGAACACCAGACTAGAAATGCGTCTATAATTATAAATGTGGCACCTAGCCCGCGTATTATTAAGTAAAAATAATATTTTGCTGTACAAATTTTATTACAATTCAATTATTCTTTAGAATAATAACGTTTCATTATTAATAAATGCGACTTAGCTTTGGTTTCATCAACGGATTAAACCCGTCTTATGCCGGAGTCAACTAAATCATACTGTAATAAAAAGATGGACCTTAGGTTATTCATAAAAGTTGTAAAGATTAATCTAGGAATAAATTCTATTCTTGTTCAATCACACACACATACACACACACATTTAATAATATTAACTGTCTACAAATTGTACAACATGCATTTATACTTAATCATATTTTTACATCGACTTATATCGAATTGGGGGATTCACAAATTTAAGCAATGAATACAATGGTAGGTATATACTTGCACGTCATGACCTGGAGCGGGTTCCACGACCTAACCAGGGCTTTACCGTTTTCCAGCCCAAATCCTGAAAGCATTGTAGTGTCGCGGTCGTTGACCCTTGAACTTGAAATGGACGCCCAAAACGTCGGGCTGTTAGCTTCCGGCGCTACGCGATATACGTCACTTCCCCGTTGCGTCCGTTTTAATTCAATGTATAGTTGTTAGAATTAACGAACTCAACATTTAGAACGAGTATTCGAGTGTAGCTTTAGTGGTCAAGGAATGCAATGCTTAGAGAAATATTTACAATTAATTGTTCCATTCTGAGCAGCTTATTTTAGCATATGCAGTCGAAATCACACACACTAATAGTACTCAAAATATCGGGACACGACGCTTTATGGTGAATTAAAATAGGTTAGCTCATGAAATTTTAACGTTTAACCATAAAATACTTACAATTCTTATTTCTTTTTTACCTAATCAGGTCTCGTTTGCTTCGATGTATGTAATGGAGACTGTATGCCGCGAAATATTTACGCATTATTAATCGCGATCTTCGGTCAAGGAACTACAATATTTCAATCCCACGGATGACGTACAATTTCAAGGCGGTAATGTTATATGGCTAAAATTGACCATCGCTGCGAGTTCTGTAATTCTCTATAAAAAAATGAAATTGACAACATTATCGATTTATCTAATGAAAATAAGTATAATCCGGTTACTAGTATGACCTGTTGTTGCTATTATGATACTTTTCATTGCGTTTATAGTTGGTTGTAGTTTCCCTTTTCACTTTCAGTAGAGTTCTCACGTTCATCGTCATTAATTTGCTCACGACTTTAGACCACGTGGGGTTCTCAGCCCGAATAGGTAAGTAATCAAAAGAATTTTATACAGGGCCAATTAATATGGAATGAATAACCAATTGAGGATGCAAATCCTGATTTACACTACACACAGATTCTTCTCGTAATGGACGTATTCAATTTGCGAAAGACGTTTTGTGTGATTCTGTCCCACTACACGTGCCACTAGAATTCCGACTCAATGGGGCGCAGTCATGGCTGCCGCTTTCCAAGTACTACTGTATAATCCTCATCCACCCACCAAGTTAATCACTACTTCAAAGGTATTCAAATGTGGCGAAATTGTACACCCATCAATCTGGGTTTAATTAATTGAATGCATGCTATTATCATGCCGCTTTAGTGTCTCGTTTAATAACTAATTACATGCGTATAATATTTTGAAAATTGGTAGGTTAAAGAAACAAAGCTAGGTTTTTTTTGTAACCTCCTATGCATTACTGTCACAAATTTAATATCGTTTTGCTGCGATTCTACCGGTCTAGAACTACCGTAAAGTTCATACCAAAAACAATAGTTAAATTGATTTGAATAGTAGTGTGGAAAACAGTAGCGCAATGTCCGCTAGAGCAGGATGGGTAGACATCTGTGAGCTCCGCGCAGCTGTGCTAAGGACGGTCGTTGCCCCGCGGCCGCGAGTGAACTTCTAATATCGTGAGCCATGCTATAATAATATACTGAGCCAGGTATATACAAACTTCAGACACGAATACGTCACAAAATTCCTAAGAAACACGTCGAAGTAAATATGGTGATTTGTGCTGTGTGATGGTTTTGTTTGTTTACGTCTTTCCCGTTGGTTTATATGCCCCGTAGCGGCCGGGGCGGGGATTGTACGAGACGATTATTGTTTGATTGATGCAGTAGGCAGCCGCATCATGTCAAGGTACGCTTTATCACTGTGAATTAAGGCTTTATCACTCGTGAAGCTACGTTTTGTTTAACTTTATAATTGACTTTCGTTTAGCCATCTTAAAAGCTATTGCTAATTTTAAAATGTTTGTACATGGTTTTATTTATTGTGTTGTCTATTTTATTTATTTAATTATTTATTAAGAAATAATAATACAACACAAACAAGTACATAGACCCACAAAACCGTTTGCACAGTTTGACTGTGGGATCGATCAGTCTCATCTCTCTTCTAGTAATGTGAGTTCAAAATTTAATATCGAGAAATATGAAACTCGAATGCGAAATGCGAGAATCGAAAGTTGTCCTTTACTCCAATGTGCCTGATTGTTGTTCCGAGTCCAGAGCGGTTATAATTATAACTTTTGGGGTATCTGCCGGAGCGCAATAATGCCATAGTTAAATAGTGTTTCGGGAACGAGTAACTGATTGTTAGGCAGTAGTAGTTATACCAATATTATTGGCCCCTTCGGGATAGTAACGACGTGCCTCCGGTTTATCCCTTTGAACCTTATGCCAGTCAACCGTATGTCACACACGTCAAACTCTTTTTTGCGGAGGAGCGAATATAAACCTTATTTGACAGCATGTAGGTTGCATTATAAAAATATAAATATGAAAATATTACCTAGACTTCTCCATTTTTAGCACAAACGTCTGATGGTTTGCAGATAAAATAAATTGCTCTAATTACGTCACTAGGCGCACCGGGCTGTTATTCACAAGACAACTCGTCCTCACCTGTCACCTCACCCCTCACCCGTTATTATACAGAGTCTAGACTGCTAAAAGGTGTCACATGTCATTTGAAAGTATACATATAGAAACGGGTGAGCTGTTGAGATCACAGGCGTGAACGGTGCTTAGTGAATCGCATAGCTGGTGTGAGGTGTCAAGTGAGCAGTGTTCTAAATTAAGTATTTACACACCGTTTTAGTGTTTGTGTTTTTAAAATGAAGGATCAGGATCGGTAACAGGAAAAAGAAAACAAGACCAGTACCAGACTGGAAACCCAAAAGAATTTAGCGCAAGAATGCTGCTGGAATGTGGTAAGTAGATTTCATTTGGAGGTTATTTTTGTTATATGTATATTGTACCATTTGTACCTATTCTGTTGGAGGAAGCAATATTCTGTTTTTTTAGGGTTCCGTACCCGAACGGTCCAAACGGAACCCTATTGTTATTGAGCTCCGCTTCAATTATTAAATTATGTCACCTAATTAATAACTCACTTAAAATTACTATTCCATATGCAGTTACTGCACGCGAATACGTAGATTGATTTAAAACAAACGTGCAAACCTACATACGTACGTGCATCGTCGCCATATCACCGCAGGGTCGCCGACCTGACATTGAATTCTTCAATTAGAACACGTCAGCGGTGATATCACTCATGATACACACTTGGAACTCTTGCCTCGACACTCGCACAGAATAAGGCCCTGGGCCACTTTCCAAAACGAGAATTCTACGAATAAGTAAAGTTCTACGCCCCTTTTTTGGCAGTTCCGTGTTTTTCAGGTAGCTATGTCTTTGCCTGTTTTGTTAACAGAAAACATGAATATGAGGTAGATATAGTCGAGGACATTTAATGTTTGGCACTTTTGGACTCTATTACTATAGAAATATTTCCGTACATACTCTGTGGACCCGCCCAAGTAGCAATTGTGAATTATCTCTAAATCTTTAGTATCTCTAAAGTGTTTTAAGTTTGACTTACTTAGGATGAGTGACTGTAATCAGTCCGAAGTTTTCTTTAGCTGAGATAAGAAGGATTTTGTAAAATCGATAGTAACTTAAAATCAATTAGGTTTTAAAAAAATGCTTTAACAGTAAGATTCGTATTCCCAAAACCTACTACAGTATTCCCAAGATGATTTTGCCTTAAGTATGTCAACCCCACATGCGTAAGAACTCTTATTTTACTAAACTTAGTTTATTTTAAATCACACTTAAAACGCATATGAATTAACTGAAACGAGTTCAGTACTACTTAAGCATATCTTAATTATCTGTAATGTGTCTTAAGTTTGCTTTAATTAGGATATGGATTAAGTAAAATCAATTTTGACTTAAAATCATAATAGTTTTAAAAAACCGTTTCTAGAGTAAGTTCCGTATTCACAAATCAAAGTAAAGTATTCCCAAGATAATTTAGCCTAAAATATGTCTTCCATATAAACGTAAAAAATCAAATGTTACTACAATAAGTTTATTTGAAGTCGCACTTAAAACTCATTTTAATTACCTTAAGTACCACTTGAGTATATCTGAAATGTGTCTTAAGTTTGCTTTAATTAGGATATGGATTAAGTAAAATCAATTTTGACTTAAAATCAAAAGAGTTTTAAAAAACCGTTTCTAGAGTAAGTTCCGTATTCACAAATCAAAGTAAAGTATTCCCAAGATAATTTTGCCTAAAATATGTCTACCATATAAACGTAAAAAATCAAATGTTACTACAATAAGTTTATTTGAAGTCGCACTTAAAACTCATTTTAATTACCTTAAGTACCACTTGAGTATATCTGAAATGTGTCTTAAGTTTGCTTTAATTAGGATATGGATTAAGTAAAATCAATTTTGACTTAAAATCAAAATTGTTTTAAAAAACTGTTTCTAGAGTAAGTTCCGTATTCACAAATCAAAGTAAAGTATTCCCAAGATAATTTTGCCTAAAATATGTCTACCATATAAACGTCAAAAATCAAATGTTACTACAATAAGTTTATTTGAAGTCGCACTCAAAACTCATTTTAATTACCTTAAGTACTACTTGAGTATATCTGAAATGTGTCTTAAGTTTGCTTTAAGTAGGATAAGGATTCAGTAAAATCAACTTTAACTTAAAATCAAATTAGTTATTAAAAACCGCTTCTATAAGCAAGTTTCGTATTCACAAATCGAAGCACAAGATAACTTTTCCAAAGTAAGTCTACCACACATCCAAATTCAAAATCCAATTTCACTTAAATTAGTATATTTGAATTCGTACTTAAAACTCTTTTATTTAATTTAGGCATATTCAGTACCACTTAAGCAAATCTTATGTTTCTGTATTTTGTCTTAAGTTTGCTCTTACTAGGGAAAAGTTTTGTACAAACTTTAACTTAAAATCAAATCAGTTTTAACAAATTCCTTCTAGAGTAGCATTTGTATCCACAAATCCAAATAAAGTATTCCCAAGATGACTTTACCTCAAGTAAGTCTACCACAAATACGTAAAAATCCTATTTCACTTAAATTAGTTTATTTGAAATCGTATTTAGAACTCTTTTACTTAATTTAAGCATGTTCAGTACTACTTAAGCAAATCTTATGCTTCTGTATTTTATCTTAAGTTTACTTTATGGAACTAGAATTAGGGTTTTATAAATCAACTTTAACTGAAAATCAAAACAGTTTTCAAAAACCGCCTCTTCAGTAAGTTTCGTATTAACGAATCCAAGTTAATTATTTCCAAGAGAATTTTGTCTGAAGTGTACCTAGAAGAAATACATAAAAATCCTATTTTACTAAAGTGAGTATAATTTAAATCATACATAAGACTCGTTTGAAGTAACTAGAGCCTATTCAGTATTAGTTAAGTCACAAAAAAAAGTGAATCGTTTATAGATAAACTTTAGTAAATCGTAATACTTTGTGCTGTAGATTATCTTTCGGAAGTAAAATAAATCATTTTAGTGCTTCAAGACGTCAGTTTTAAGCTAAAAAAGACTTAAAGGGATGGTGTTACGCTAAAAGTTATCACAATGGATAAAGTTATTAAAATAAAGAGATCCGGTGGATTTAGAAGACGAGTGGAAAAATATAAAAAAAATATTGTCTCCATCAACAAACCAGACTCCACCCAAATGAGCCAGTCTGCTGAAAATGAGATTAATCAAGATGTTCAAATGCCGTCATCTTCACACCAGACCCCGGTTTTGACTGATGCTACTTTGAATACCAGAACAAACGTAGATCAAATTATAGAAACAGAAGATACTGACTCCGAATCCGATTTAGAAATAAAATCGGCAGCTGATCGCTATATTAATGATTTCAATTTTAGAGAGGAACTGAGACAGTGGTCCGTTAGACATAATATACCGCATACCTCAATAAATTCTTTGTTGCAAATCATTAATAAACGTGAGCCACATCTAGTGCCGAATGATGCCAGAACACTCCTCGAGACAGCAAAATCAGTCGAAATAAAGGCATGTGGCAGTGGAGAATACTGGCATAATGGCCTCAAAAGAAATATTTTGCAATATTTAGAAAATATTGAAGAAAACATTACCATAAATTTGAAGTCGATTTTATATTAAATAAAAACTGCATTAATTTTTTTTTTTTTGTATATATCTCATCTCAAACCGGGAATCAAACCCGGTCAAAATTGGAGAGGAGAAAAAAAGTTTTTGAAGATGTCAATCAATCCTATTTCTTATTGAAAACAAATGTCTATATGAGAGTACATACATTTAGATTGCTCTAAGAGTCAGAAATTACTGATAAGTAGTGCTAGCGGTACGCCAAAAAATGCTGCAAATTGTCCTAAAGGTATTAAAATCGGAACGAATGATCTTTAGGCCATAAGAATCAATTTGACCGGCAGCACGAAATAAAAACAAAAAGGGGAGGAGTGACGTCATCTTTTTTTTGTATGGGATTTTGACATTTTGTGTCCTGAATCCTGCCATGTGGGGTATCTAACGAAAGGGCTTCATGAGCTGGCTCCAAATATATACTGAATGATTACATTACTGCTACTTATTTGGAAAAAATCCGAGACACATTATTCAAACATACCAAGTTTGGGCTCTTGCAGGTAGGAGACGGCTAACTTAATATTTATGAAACATACGCCAAATAACCCGTAATATACTCGTTTCTAACACAAAGGGAGTAATTCCGGAAATTTTTAAATTTAGAATTAACTCGTCTCCTTTTTTGGTTTTTGCTATCGTACTACGGGTCAAATTGATTCTTATGGCCTAAAGATCAATCGTTCCGATTTTCATACCTTTAGGACAATTTGCAACATTTTACTGAATTTCGGGGCGTACCGCTAGCACTAAAGGTGGAAACGCTTACAATACAAATGGTTAGCGTGCTGTGTATGGAAAAATAACTTTGCCATTTTAACCATGATAATTTGCGTTTAAGTTCATGGTTGCAATGCAATACAATTATTGTTTTCTTGAATTATGAGGTTTTGGCAAAAAATTCGTATTTGCTTTTGGATAAAAAAAAACCGGCCAAGTGCGCGTCGGTTCCGTACCATTATCTATACAAACGGCAAAAAATCTGGTTTGTTGTATGGGAACCCCTTAAATATTCAATTTTTTAGTATTTGTTGTTATAGCGGCAACAGAAATACATCATCTGTGAAAATTTCAACTGTCTAGCTATCACGGTTGATGAGATACAGCCTGGTGACAGACAGACAGACAGACGGACGGACAGCGAAGTCTTAGTAATAGGGTCCCGTTTTCGCCCTTTGCAATTTCTGACCCTTAGAGCATTCCAAATGTATGTCATGTAGTCCTATACGGACAATTTGTTCTCAAATAAATATAGGATCGATTGACATCTTCAAAAGGTTTTTTTTTTCTCTGCTCAATGTCGACCGGGTTCGACTTCCAGTTGTAATGTATGAGATTTGGAAAAAAAAATATGCTATTTTTACTATATCTAAAATCGACGCCATGGTTCCTAAGAACAGATTTCCCTATCTCTTATAAAAAAATAAATAAAATAAAATAAAATATATATGTAGTTTCTGACTTCTCCCTACTGACCCATTTAGATTGATCAAGTACAGAAGTTGATTTGCGATTGCTCTGTATTAGGTACCTAATAATCAAAGTGGCTATATACTAATCGCCTACCACCAGGGACTTGGTGATTTTAAATTAATCTATTAATTTATTAGTGAATAGTTGCGAATTAGAATCATAATTTAAATTCGTACTTACCGGTCTTGACTTTTTCTTCGTGGTACTTTAGGGAAAAAAAACGAATACTCAAACTTCAGTTCACTTCTATGTAGTTCCGCATAAACGATCTAAACCACAGTCATTAAAAAAATTAAAATTCGAACTTTATGACATATATGGGTACCTATTGAGTTTTAATTAAGTTTTGAGTGGCATGTGGGTTAAGATCGTTTTTGCATAACTACGTCCATTTATACTAACTTTTGAGTTAATTTTCACAAAAACTTTACTAGTTCCTTGTTGCATACACTATTTACTGCAAATATTAAATAAATACTAGCGCTCGCGGAGTAAAGGGCATTAGGTATAAAGTTAATCAATGTTAAGAATATGTACATACGAAATGGTCTTAAGTTGTACTGCATCAATTCGTTTTTCAGATCTAGTTAAGGCTATTACCGCTTAAGTGGAGACAATTTTGTCTTAACTTTTTCTTAACTAATCTTTTTTTATCATTTTTATCTTAAGTGGTATTTCTTTAAATAAAATAGGTATTAGCGCCATTTTATACCATCTGAAAGGAAAATAATAATAAAAAGCTGACTCTGCCGCCTCAATTTAGTCAGTAAAAACAGTCAAAGTGATGTTAAAACTGTTTATTCACAACACTATTTATCTAAGTTACGCGGAGATAAATTATTTTAATCTTTTTTCTCAGCATTTAATATTTTCACTATTTAAAATACCCAAATTTAAAACACTTTACTCGGTATTTCAGGTGGCCCGCTAGTTTTATAGTAATTTAAAGCCATTTCACTCGATCAGCCAACATGCGTATTACTTTTTCGCACTATGTGCCGACAAGGAAAGCTATTTTAAGTCATTACTGTAAGTGTTCGCCATTTTATTTATAAACTTTTGTGTCTAAGACACGCCATTCCATTTATTTTCTCTAAAAAGAGGTTACGTAAAGGAAATGAAGTCTTAATTTATATTATTTTAAATAAGATTAGAATTAGCACGCACTAGTAAACAAACTATCTTGAAGATATTTTTAAGGACGCTTAAAACTTCACTCTCAAGTAAGACTTAGGTTTACCTGAAAAGTTGTATGAACTCGCTATTAAATAAGTCTTAACTTTGTATAGCAGACATCTTCAAGGTATCCTAAAGATAATTTTAAGGGCCCTTAAAACTTTACTTTCAAGTAAGACTTCAGTTTATTTCAGAAGTAGTATGAACTTACCATTTATTAAGCCTTAACTTGGTATTCGAGATATCTTGAAAACGAATAAATTAGTGTTAACAAAGCCTTAAAGATATCTTGAAGTTAGTTTGAGGAATCCTTAAAGCTTCACTCTTAAGTAAAACTTAACTTATCTTGAAAGTAGTATGAACTTTGTCTTCACGTTCTCCTAAATACTGTGCCCACTTGAGATTAACTCTGTCTTGACGGATATCTTGAGGGCTATCTTGAAGGCCTAAACGTTTTTTTCAAGACAACGGCCCTGAATTAACGAATTTGATTCCAAGATAGCTCGAATACCTTGTTTAGAAAAGGCAATGCTACTTGGGCGAGTAACTCGACAGATTTTAACC
This sequence comes from Epiblema foenella, assembly GCA_963556455.1. Taxonomy (NCBI): domain Eukaryota; kingdom Metazoa; phylum Arthropoda; class Insecta; order Lepidoptera; family Tortricidae; genus Epiblema; species Epiblema foenella. The sequence goes on along the minus strand of OY747095.1, from coordinate 8,340,453 downwards.
ATGCCTTTCTGAAGCTATAAGGACTAAAAAAGTTATATCAGCCTTAAAAAATTACCAAAACAAACATTTTTTTTCGTACAATTATGGCATTGTTGTCTTTATAATATAAAAGTGACGTCACTTTGTATGAAAGTATCACCCTAAAACAAACTTTTTATTTTTATTTGGAGATTTTTTTAATTTCTGAAGTGATTTTCGTCGCATTGTTATTGTGTCAATTACTATGTTGTGACTTGGTTACATTAGTGGCAATGTCACAATCGAAAACGCTTTTTTTATTTACCTAGTTACGACATAAAATAATTTACATCAAAATCAATAATGTCTCTAAAATTAAACCGAATCTTTGTATAACATTTTAAACTCCGGAAATTGTCAGGAATACCCTATTAAAAATCACCGTGTATAAAGGATATTTTATCTAAATATCTAAAAGGTACTAAAGGATAAAGTAGAGATATACAAAATAGCTTAGATTGGTCCTACTTAGAGCCTCGCGAGATTATACAACTCTAACCACAGAAGAATAGCGAGATTAAATAAATTTGACCAAAATCTCACCTTGTTGAAAACAAATGGATCAATTGTGTGAAGTTTTGTCTAAATATTATTTTAGTACAAACTTTATTTATAAAATAGCAAGACGTCGGCAATGTAAAACATAAACCAAGGCGGAGATCGACGAAGCAAATCAGTCCTTAGGTATATGTATGTATATTCAAAGAATATATAATCATGCATTCTCAAAGAATAGTAGTGATTCGTTATAATGTAAGGAAAACCATTAAAATTGAATTAATAATAATAAGTTCTTTAAAAGTTAATTCACGTATGTCCCATTGTTTGTAATACCATTAAGTACCTACATATTTCACCCCCGAACAAAACAACCCAATTCAGATATTTTTTTCTTGTGTATCTACTTCTTACAGTCGGAAAAAAAACACACTGTACATAATTAAACAAATAAATAACCCGGACATTCCATCTCTCCAAAGACGACTTAATCACTTAAAAATAACCCAACATTCATTCCTATAGCTATAAGTACACTGGATATGACGAAAAATTGGTAGGCTTCCTCAAATAATTGGAGGAAAACTACCATTTTTAGGATTCAGTACCTCAAAAGTAAAAACGGAACCTTATATGTCTGTCCCATTATCTCGGGAACTCGTGGAGGTATCGAGTTGCAATTAAAACGATACCCTCAAATACTCAAAAAATGAAGAGAAAGAACGAGAAAATTTATTGGGCACTTTCCTTTGACCTAGAAGTATGAAATTTAGCAATTAATACCGTCTTATTTATATTACAAGTACAGAGTATAATCTGAAAACTATACATTTGTAATAAAAAATATAGTACTTAAAGTACGTAATCAATGATCGAGGTCACAACCAAAAAAATTGTACCATTCGGTGGGCGAGTCCGACTCGGACTTATCCGGTTTTTTAAGTGAGTAAGTAAATGACAGAGTTTTAAGATTAACATAAATAATACACATCAAGTCGAATCTGTTGAACACACAACTTCCTCCTTATTTAGAAGCCCGTAAGTCACACAAGGGCACAAGCGCCCACAAACCTATTAAGTATAATCATACTGTGAGCGCTTTAAATAAAGACGGAGTTGATATAATAACGAAGCGTTGATTAAAGCGGTAATTATTAATTAAACAAACGAGCGACGCTGTTTTCTTGTCGTGGTAAACAATGGGCGATCGGTCGGTTATCAGAGCTGGTACTCAAAACTTACTAACAACTCGCCTCAAACGAACCAGTACAGTTCTGATCTCCCGTTACGCATAAATATTACGATTCTAGATGTCAAGGTATACTAGGTGCATGAGGTGGTTAATTCGAAATTGGTTGTGAAACGCAAAACAGCACATGGCCGAGACGGGCTTGGAGTCATTGCCGCTTGCATACCGTATTTACGCACCTTATCAACAATATGGCAAGGCTGACTTTACACTGCCAGCTATTACTTTGCGTGAAAGTTTGATTTGCGTCGATACTAAATTTAACTGTTACCTGCACTTAAATGCATTATTTAACTACATATAAAAACACCAAAAATTTGTTAACATTTAACAATTTTGTGCTCGACCCAGTGCTCGACATCTTAACGCCCAATAGATGATACCTATTAGTGACCTCTGTAATCTGACATAAGATTGAAAGTGCCGTATATTGCGTCAGTGTCGAGCATAGGGACGTTTACCTTACTTATAATACAGCGTTTATTACACACATCAGTTCGTCAATCAACTAACTACAACAACTATAATAAGTGGATGGTAAAGATGATCGAGAGAGGTCGCATCGGCCATGGAACCAGAACTCCTTAAATTAAACGGACGACCTATTCCTAATTTGTATTACGCTGGTCATTAAAGGTAATGGTTATTAATTACTAAATTAATAATCTCCTTTGGATAATTTGTTATTCATAAGAGGATTAACAAGCTTAAGCTTATAGGCCTGGAATTCAGCGACCCACATAGCTACCAACACATCTCGCATAACCCGTCACTGTCAGAATGTTGGTAAAGCGAATTAGGAGGGAAGTTTGTTCGGTACTAGTTTTGTTAGACTGACAGTTCTGGAAACCTAGCCCGCTTTATTCGTGGTTGTATTCACGAATGTACACGCCCGGCTTCTTTTTCACCTTTTTGGCATTTTAAACATTAGACTTAATAATGTTGGGTGGATAAGTTACGAAGCTGTTCAACCTTAACTTGTCGGCCAAGCAATATACGCCGAATTGACATTATCAGGTGACAATTATTGTTAACATGTTGAAATAAGGACTTGAAGTCACCGTGACAGGTGCCGAATGAACAATAGTAAAAATTATGAAGATGTAAAAGCAATGAATCGGCGTAACGTAATGAAAACATGGCGCCATCGACCGTTCGTTTGACCTGTGAGGCCGCTATTATATATATGCATGTCTTGCCACGATGACGCAACGCAAGTTATAGCGCTCGCCTCGCGCTCTCTCCCAGTGTGACGGCGCGGCGGCCAGCCTTTAGCGGGTTCAAGTTCGGACGGACGACAATGAACTTGCCCGGCCGTGACTCACGCATACCGCCGTTACTGTTACGAAACCATAAACAACGACGTCTGTGCGAAATTCACTGATAGCCTTCGCGGATTTTTAACCCCCGACGCGAACGAGGGGACCATGTGAATCTGTGTGTCGGTCTGTGGCATCATATTTAGCTCCCAAATGGGCGAACCGACTTCCGTTATTTTCATCGAAAATCTTACTTGCCGGTTTGGTTCTTAACTTATTGTTGTTATTGTCCGGGTATGTTTTTCGGTTTTTTTGTTTTTATTAGAATCAATACTGATGGGATGATTCTTTTATTTATTTTGAGAGACACGAGCATGGTGCTGTAATAACTTGTTATACAAGCGGAAGTCCTTTTCTAATAAAAACCAATGACATGGGGTTTCCGTTTGAATTACGATTTATTAAACAACAGAGGTCTTAGATTCGTTCAAGGTAAGGACTTACTTAGTATCTGTGATAATGTCAATATTGTACGGACCTATCCTAGCTTACACAAATACATTCGATTACTAATCTATAAAGTTGAATTGTATCGATCCCCAGTACCTATATAACGCACATGCACACTATGCACAGCTACACTATACACCCAATACAATAGCGGTTCAACAACATTTGTACATGATAAGTGACATATTGTTTTATTTGACGTAATACATAACATTTGGATGTTAGACATGCACTTTGTTGGTTGCAGTTAATTTGAGAGGCACCAGATTGAACATGGTTCTAGAAACAATACAGATAATATACCCTTGTTTCATGGTAATGAGTACTGTGGCGAAATAGCATAAATTTAGATACTCCCACAACTTCTTATCGTTTTTGCAGGCTGGTATTAAAGTTTATGGTTTTATCATGAGTAGGTTTTCATTGCGGTCATTTCAGCATCCACTATACTTCCAACATACAAAGTTTAATTCTATTTCTTGTGGTAGGGTCGGGGAGTATAGCTCGAGACGCAATCGAGGAAAAGAATAGAGTTTTAGATATTGGTTCAGTACCAAACACTGAGAAAGTACGCCTAAATTTAACAGTTACCAATGATTTGTTAATTTTCAATAAATCAAATTCAGTTTTGAGATACATGCTGACTTTAAAAGAAAACAATTGCTGACAATATGTCGTTGCCAGATATATACTTAAATAATAAATTAATGTTGCTATTACCAGACAATTAATAAGTATTTAAGTTCGCATCCATTCTAAATAACTATATCTACTAAAACGAGTCAGACCTTCACGAGTGATATGATCTTCCAACTACTATGGTCTTCTGATTATCAGCAAAATGACGAGACGAGACACGACTGATGACATTGTTGTTTGCATAACACGGTAGTGCTTGCCTTGCCGCTCTCGCAGATGCATTGTGTCCATGACATTGGATCATGTTGTTTGTATCGGGATCTAGTATCAACTTCAAACAAGACCAAGAATGCATCCTTAATAACAGCCGTTCTACTATTATTGAATTCAAAATCAAAAAGTAACAACAGATAGCAGTAATCTAATAGCAGCTTTCATGGCATGACGTTGGCACTTTTTATTATTAATATTAGTTTTAGTAATATTGTATTAGTTTATTATTATTCAATATCTTGACTGATTCCTTTTATTTGATAATTGATTCAATGACATGCGATGAGCGTATCTATCTAATACTGTGCGCCAAACACTGGCTGATTGTGACGAACTTCATTATCTTTGTTACCATTTATATATTCGGGCTCTCACATTCGGGCAATGAATAATTTGAATTTTGATTTTAATTATATTTTAAAATATGACGTTTACTGTGTCACACATTTGGGTAAAATTTACCCCATTTTTATTATATGTGAGTGTGATTTTTAGTCTGTTATGATTGAGCATACTGTGCTCAATCTTTCAAGATCCGGTACATAAGTAATTCCCAATTCGCGTGCTTACGTGATGCGACAATAATATAATATTGCCTAGACATATATCACTCTCTGCAAAGAAACGTAAGCGACAAATACAACCCATTTACAATAGCCATTTAGATGAACACAGTAAGAAATCTGTTTGTAATGAGATAAAATGGCGACCAAAAAACGCTCAAATCGAATGCCGATGCCGGCCGAAGATAACCGAAGGAGCCCGAAAGGATGACAAGCGAGCGCAGCGCTTTCCGTGGAACGCGGAAAACGTCCGCACATGTTGAAAATACGAGTGGGCATTGACCCCTACCGCGTGGGCCTGAATCTGTTGCTGAATCAAGCCGCATCTTCGTTTATTTATGTGATCCTAGTACACAGTGTGAGCGTCTCTAGTAATTTAGATACTTATTTAAGGGACGTTAATAGATTATTTATTATATAGGGAGGTGCAATAAGTAGTATAAGTAATGTGGGGTTTCCATATTTTATGTCGGGTATTGCATGTAAAACCTTGATAGTAGGGGTGATTCGATTTACAGTCAGAATAAAATGGTATCTAAACGTATAACCGCAGATCTTTTGATCCGCGATGTCGCTGTTTTGTTATTAGTCGGTGACACATCGAGCCACCTAGCTAATTGGCAGGTACCCTGATCGTAATAAGCAAGGAGTATGTTTGTACTGTTCCAACAGTTTTGCATATCATTGAATTTCTAGAAGTACCTAAATACTAACAAAACCCGTACAAATTATTACTAACAGTTTTTCCATACTACTTATAATACAGCTACATACATCGAGGTATGATACAGAATTTAAACGTTTGTATGACATACTTGTGCAAAATCAATTAGAGTCTAACTCTAATGTTAACCAAGGTGCCAAATTCAAATATGCAACGTGTCATGAAGCTAACAACAGTAATACAAACTTCATGAGTAATGTTCTGCATTATTTGTTTAATAAATTTCATTTTGATTATGCTGTTATTCACAAACCGACGCGTCCTCACCTGTCACCGCACCCCTCACCCGTTTTCAATATGGAAACTGTCAAAAACTGACAAATGAGATTTAACAGTTTCCATATGAAAACGGGTGAGCTGTGATGTGAATGGTGAGAACGGTGCTTAATATATCGCATAATGTTATCATATGACAAAAAAGTAGACTACCTACCAAACTGGAATTATTTCGTAAGTAACTGAGACGACTCAAAGCCTCTACTTGACTATACCTAATCTCGTCTTAAACTATTACATTCTATTTTATGGCCGGACCCAATAGATATAGAATTTCCGCGAATGTCCGGGAAGCGCATCCTTGTCGGTGACAGGCAATCTGATAACATCCAGGCATGAATCAGATTCTACGAGTCTTTTTGTTAGTAAACCGGCGACCATTAGTAAACTGCACTATACCAACTGAAGGCGGGCGCAAATTGCTAGAGACTGCAACCCAGGGGACATTTTACACAGATTCGTAATCAGTACTTATGAAATTACATATAGGTATAGGTATAGGTACTTCTGTTGAAAAATATTTTTATGGCTAGATGAATACATTATTGACATCCTGATAAATCATTTTTCATGAGAATTACAGACAAAGTGTTTTCTGTTCTGTATACATAATACATATATATATATATGTGCATGTATATAGTCCTGGTCGTCGATTTTGATGACGGCCACCCTGACAAGTTATGGATTTGCCCTAGTTATATGTACATACATGTATAATTATATTAAATACAGGGTGTCCTATAGCTATGCCACAGATATGGAAAGTACTTTAAATATTGAAGATGAGACATTTCACAGAAAATATTACACATTTTAGTCAGTAAGAGTCCTAGTACAAGCAGAGCATTTTGCTAAAACTTGTTAATGCAGTTTTAATTATTTTAAATAATAAAATGTAGTCTTCTGACGGTTAAATGTCTTATCTTCAACATTTAAAGTACTTTCCCTCCATGTGGCATAACCGTGGTACATCCTGTAAATGATCTATATTAAAAAAAAGTGTACATATAGTTAAAGGCTTAATTCGAATACTCTTTCATTGTTTTTCTACTCCTGTACTTTTTTTCGCGACTTACGCAATCGTGTACTCTAATATAAATACATACTTTATTTATTCTGTAAAAGTCTATCTAGTATATTGCCCAAAAACACACTCCTTACCCTACTTTAATGAAAAATAAAAGCGGAGTTGGGTGCCACAGACTACTACAAATACTATGTTTAGTAGTCATTCTGTGGTGCGTTAAGTGAAACTTTTATGATTAAAATCAGTGCTGCCAACTTAACGCAACATTGCTATAATTTTTATGTACCTATTAATTAATGCATAATCTATTATTTACAATTATAAATACATACATTTATCATCTTTTTTGTGTTACTTAACAAGTTTTATCTATTTTCGGATATATTTATGAAAAAGAAACAGTTGATATTCGATCCGGATTTGAATTCAGTTTAGGTCGGAAGCCAAGTCTAGCAAATTAAAAAAAAAGAACAAACCATAAACAAAGTGTCATATTTTTGATTTCCCCCCAAATTCCTAATTGAAAACATAAACATTCAAGCTGATAAATGATTATATTACTTAAATAAAACGATTTTTTGTGTCCATGAAGAAAATGTGTAGGTACGTTGATTCTTTTAAAAATCCACGGAGAAGTTACATAGCATTACTGAAGAAATTGCGTAGGTAAGTTGTACAATTACTAAGGGAAAATATGGAGCATGAAAAGTCTGAAAATACTTACTTTTTATTTGAAATAAGTCGTAGAAAAAGTATTGTATGCAACGGTGTATAACTGGTATAAAAAGGCTCGTGGTGTCTTTACTTGCGATGTTCGCCAAGGCTCACATCGCAACTCACACCACTCCCCTTTTTATACCCTTCTTATACACCAGTTACATAATATACTATTCTTTAAGGTTACGAAAATTACCCATATAAATATATAACAATATTTATATAAAGTATTCCCGAAATTTTGGATTAAAAAAACAAGTGAACACCTAACCGCCTGCGCGATGAAATTTATTGTCCAATATTCAAAGTCAATTAAACCCGAGTGCCGCTTCAAACGAGGCGTGAGGCGTGTTATGCGCGTTGACAAATTTACTTATAAACCACCGAATATTTACGTATAAAATAAGAAAAAATCTGTTATACTTACGCAAGTATAAAGAGTGTAGTTATTTAAATATTTGTTAATCAAAACGCTATAAAATAATTGTCACTACATAGTTATTGGCACAAAGACTGGATTTTTCAATTCTTCCCCTGTGTAAAACGATTTCTAAATGTGTAATAAGTAGTAAAAAAAGTTAAAGTAAGTTAAGTAAAAAGTTAAAGTAATAAGTATAATAGTAGTAGTAGGTAGTTTCGAAAAGTGTGTGTGTGTGTGTGTGTGTGTGTGTGTAGTCCTAGCTATATTGACATATATATTGACATGCAGCTTTACCTGTTCCCTTTTTCAATGTGGACGTACGACTTTATAAATCCACGCGGCCCTCCGTAAATGTCTGAATAAAACTTGCGTTTTTATTGGAGCCCGCCACGAGCGTGGTTTTCAAAATAAAATTCAAACGAAAGTATGCGTAAGCGGCGAACGCCCATCGCCCAATTAGTCACTCGTTATTTCAGCAAGGTGCTACATGGCCATTATAGAATAAGGCCGTATGTCCGTTAACATACTAAACGAAAAAGGATTTTTCAAGTTTTGACTTGACAGCTCATCTCCGCTTTTTAGCGGCGACGGCCCGATTCCGGTAGACATGCCTTCTCGCTTAATTCACTTTAAATTTGGATGGATTCCTGATACGTCTTGTTTTAGTACGCTTTATTTGTGTACTTCGTCGCGGCGATTCATAACTTAGGTTCGTTATTTATTTTTGTTTTATCAAAATTGTTAAAAGTAATAAAGAAGAATATTGTTGCAATAGACCGAGAATGCGAAGATATTATAGCTTACAAATTCGTCTGTTGAGAGGTGTCAGATAGTGTCCGACCGAGACACGTTTTTTTCGTTCGGCTTTGGCTCTAGTTTCGGCCGACACCGAAACTTTTATAGACGTGTGAAAATCGTCAAATAAAGTGTCAGTGGGGCATTTTATCTAGATAATATAAACAATGTAACTAGGGATTGCAATCCGGTATTATTCTCAATCCGACTGGATTTCACTATATTCTGGTGGATCGAGCCGGTTCCGCCAAATTGGAGTTGAACGATTGTTTCTATTAAACAATGTCAACTTTGGTGGCATAAAACGGTTTTTCCGGTCCCATTCGAGTCATATCACCAGATCTGTTAGGCCAGGGTACTGACCTTGGCCCAACAGATCTGGCGATATGACTCACTGGACTATGCTGATAAGCTGAGTTACAAGTATGACAATATCCCTGCCTTGGGACCAAAGTACGAATTTGTCCCTGTTGTGGTAGACTGCAGGATCCTGGGGTTTGGAAGCCAAGGATTTTGTTATGGATTTGGATCGACGACTGAAGGATAGACGGGATCGTATCTATATACTGCACTATTGCAGCAGATTTCGCTGGCTATCGTGGTGACTGCAGGTGTCTTGGAGACATTTGAGCCAGCCGCGATTCATGATGGGCCATTTAACTAGGTAGGCATAATTAGTGTTTAAGGTTAACGAAGTCGACTACTACTACGGAAGCGAAAACTACTTATTTATTTGCATTAGTGCCTATCTGACGAAGAATTGCAGGTTGTGATTGGCAGTTTATTACTACTTTTTTGCGAATTAAACGTTATTTATGTATTAACATTGCCACGTTGTAACGATCGCTCGTCAGCGCACGAATTCTGAAAATACGTGGGGAACGTTTACCTATTTATATATTTTTTTAAAGCAAATCAGTTTTCGTAATGTGTTTTAGCGCTCTTTTTCATCCCTATCTTAATTATCTGGTATACTTTTGCTTGCCCGAATTTCATTTGCCCGAATTTTATCTACCATAATGTTGTTTACTATAATTTCGTATGCCATACTCACTGTTTTCCATATTAATTATATGCCAGAATTTTTGTTTTCCATAATATCAATAATCTCATTTTACATAATCATTGTAATCCATAACTATCACATGCCATAATGTCATTTGCCATCCATCCCAACATCCATAATATTCATATGTAATTACGTACCCACTTTACGTATTGCAGTGTCTAAATAAAATAAAATAAATTACCTCGAATCTATCCGCGATCTGACTCGGCTTTACCACTAAGTCTCTGTTCAAAGGATGGGCATCAAATAAACTTTTTTCTGAGATTAACCAATGCCAAGATAGTGGTGTATTTTTTTAATAAAAGAGCGGATAAACTAATAATATCGTAGTGCATCATTTTATCGTAGTGCAAAGATGAATCCGAATGCATGTTTAGTATCGCCATACTATTAAATAATATTATTGCAAACAAAACAAATTATATGGAAAACAATACGTATGGCATTCGTATCATTATGACATCCTATATTCGGGTAAACAAGAGTATGTCAATTAACTATTATGGTAAACGAAACATTCGGGCAAATAAAATTCGGGCAAGCGAAGTTCGGGCAAATGATTATTATGGGACATCCGGAGTTATCTATCTATATCGGAATATTGCAGGATCCGATGCCTATCCAGATACTGGATTCAGTCGGATTACTGTAGCTATCTGACGGACCAGATTGCAATCCCTAAATGTAACACAGGATAGTTCATGTAGTGTGGTATAAAATAAAACAATTTTAGCACTTAACAAGATATAAAATAACTAAAATAAAATGTATTCTGCTGGCGGAGTCGGGCCAAGTTATCCAAAGGCATCAGAAATTAGACGAACGCGATCCGAAAGTACGAAGTTGCAAAAGTTTCGGCTCCGCCGAAAGGTTCGGCAGTTTTTTGGCCGAAACCGACCCTTCGGCCGAAACATGATTTTTAGGCCGAAACCAACCGAAACCTCGAGGTGCCAATTACGATAATTCATTTTCAATTCGACGGCGATGGCGAAAATTTATTTTTCTTAAAAATTTAAATGAGTGTAACACGTATTTTTTCCGTTTTCATAGATAATGGTACGGAACCCTCCGTGCGCGAGTCAGACTCGCACTTGGCCGGTTTTTAATCATTGAATTCAGTAGCTTCTGTATCTTAATTGAGAGACAACCTTCACCCCTCACAGAAAACATCGGAGGAGTGTACAGTCACCATCAGACATATCGGAGCGAGCAAGGTGCTCACAAATTTCTGAACACGACTCTATTGTCAAGGCACTGAGTTGACTGAGTGCAAGCTCATATATTTTTAAGCTGTCTGCAAAGCACTAATATATTTGATGGCGACTGTACACGGGCTTGTGTTCTGTTCAGACGCGTCATCAGAGCCGCCACGCCAGCGTTTTCTGTACATAGTTTTCGATGTCCTTAATTTTTTAGGCTAGGTACGCACGCACTAAGCGGCTAGCCGCAGTGCGGTCAACCGATGAAACCGCAACTCACAATGCGGCTGTTAGTGCGTATGAAACCTCAAGGTTTCATACATATTTTTGATTGCGGTCAACCGCATGGCTGGCCACAATGCGGCTAGCCGCTTAGAGCGTATCTAGCCTAAAAAGTGATCACATTTTATCGGCTACCGTTTTGTCAGCGTAATTGTTATATATATAGTCACTGAGCTACGCCACGGTCGGACGGACATGGCGAAACTATAAGGGTTCCTTGTTTACTACCGAACCCTAAAAGTTGTTTCAGTTGATATTGAACATAAGTGTTATTTGTAATGTGTATAACGATCTCAAAGTTAGATTTTCTGAGATAAGGTGGCTTATCAACAAGACTATACACATAAGATAAATACCATTTTTTTTAAATTAAAGTAACTATCAAATAAAACCTCATTTCTGTTATAATAATAATTTATATCTGCATAATTAAAATTACCTCGGGGATAAATTTAATTTTAGATTGCGTCCACGTTTAATTCAGCTCATTTTGCTACCTACAATATTTATCATATTTCGTCGCCGACCAAATATCGTTGATGTCCGCACAGACACGTAAATGGTCATATTAAAACATTAAAGCGCATTTCATGAATCGGAAAATCACCGAGGCGTAATAACATGGTGTTAAATAATGTTATAGTATTTTATAGTGGTCATGGCTAATTAAGCAAAAGTATCGCGGCCCCTTGATATCATCCGTGCCGTATAGTTCCCACCGAACGAGGAAGTATGCGTGGTTATAGGTGAATGAACTGTTGGAGTCAATGTCAACGGTACCGCTGGTCCAGAATTCGGCAACTCGAGGGTGCGAACTTAGCACGGGGTAGCAGGGTGCAACTGGCGGGGTAACGACCGCTCCGGGGTCGTCGCCCCGCGCCACGCGGCCGGGCGGCAGAACCCAAACGATTGATTGGAGCGAGACGGCGCTATCTCTCCCGCACCCTCACGAATTAACTACCCTCGTCGTTATTAAAGGAAACGACACTCTGTCCCGTTAAAGATAAGGTGTCATTCAGTTTGTGCGCTAGAGTTGAGTTGGGCGCTACCGGCGTTAAGGTGGGATACACACATGCGACAGAAGGGAAGTAAGTTTTGCTCAAAATATTGATTTTTCCGCGGGTTCTACCGGCGCGGATGTGTGAGTGCGTTCGCTGTGTGCGTGTAGGTATCTACATCTATTTTGGGTGAACACGTGGTCACTGGGTGTGTACTTGTATTGTATGGACCAAGTTGTTGACATGCGGTTTTATTTTTAAGTTCATCTGATGGGTGCGTAAATTCTATAGTAAGTTGTAGCACCATGGTTTGTACATTACTAGTATTATTTCAAAACACATACATCTAGAATGTTCAGCGATTGGTATAGTAATAAAAAGCAACGATAGAAAAAAAATAGAAAAGAGATAGATAATCATTATGAAAGAAAAATATAATGAGTTCTAAATGTTTGCCAAGGGACATTTGATCACTTTTGATACTGATCTTACTTACATAATATACCTACAAACAAAAAAATAATTCCTGCATTACATATATTATTAAACAAACAATATTTTTAATATCTAATTTTTATTTCTTGTGATTGTATTCTTTTGTACGGTATTTATACAGTACCTATTCTATCATAACATCTAAACAAATAGCGACCAACCACAGCCATGTCTTTATACATCTGAAGTATTAGTAATATCAAAACTATAGGTATTTATTGCACACTTTTGTTCTGGATTCTTGTACGAAAAATTCGAGTCGTGTCTCTAGACTTCATACCTAGTTATAGTACAAGACGCTTATGATAACTCATTTCCTGACGCCTTAGGCGATGTGCCGTTAATCACTTTCACTAGGTACCTACAGCCGTTTTTTTTTCAGCAATCGCACCAGGAAATGTAGATAGTATGGGGCAGAACCGCAGCACAGCATGTAAATAGATAATATGACAAATAAAATAACATAAAACATTTATTTTATTTTATAGGTAAGTATATTAAAATTAGCATCTAATATAATTTATCTAAACATGTAGATGTTCTTAAATACATTTCCAAACAATCTCTTTCTCCTTATAACTTAATAAGCAGAAAGGGTTTGTATATATATATAAATATATATTTATTTATTTATTACACGTAAAGTTTACATAAACTTGTTTTTTTCTCATCTGCCAAACTGCATAACAGTTTGTTGGCAGAAAACATGTATTGAGAGTGTACCGTGACGCCTATCCTAAAGTTCAGAGGCCGACGGAGAGGTAACTTATATACTTAGATATCTTTGTAACGAGCTTTTCTTCCAAGTGGCGCTTTAAGAAATATTACTATACGTACCTACTTACGGATATATTTATACTTACAGTATGAGGAACTAACACAGCCGGTTTTCAAGAGTCACGCACACATTCACACAGCGTTACCCTTGATTTTGCCATCTCAAGGTCTCTACCCTTCGAGGAAACGCACTCTTTCCTATACTTTTTTGTATAAGTCCGTCTCGTTCTAATATGCGGACAATGTCGAAATTCACCGATCGGGAACCAGGGTCGACGACCGGGGACACCATATTATTGGTAAATAAACATTGATATAGATAGATCGTTGCATAACGTTAGGTGCACGTGATGATGAGATATCGTTGGTCTAGCGTTGTCGCAGTCGTCGAGTGCTTTGATTGCTTGTTAACTTTGATCGGCGGGAATAAAATCTGTTCATTTTTATTAGCCCTTAGACTAGGAACCCAGGAGATTGGTACACGTTACAATACTGCCGAATGTCGTGCTGCTTCTAACAAGCTTATTCGAGGCGTAGTTAGTGCACTAGATGGCTTTAACTCATACTGTCTCCCTAGAAGATTACTATGTTTCCGTACTACATAGCCCGGGTTATCCGCAGGTTGAAACATTGGGTCTTAATCTATTCGGGACGCATTAATTGACAATAGTTTATCAATCACGTAGAGTACATGTGTACTCTATGTGTGTGTGCTATGGAGCCATATCATATCACCTTTCGTAAACTCGAAGTTTGTGATTGAAACTAATATCCTAATTTTAAAGTGGGTTCCTGTGGAATGGCTTTTGAAGTCGGGTAATAAACAGGGAAATTCTGTAGCAATTTGGTGCGTCAGTGTCAACAATCGTCATTCTATACAATATTGGGATTTTCGGGGATGAAATAGGTATTTACGATGAAAAGTTAAGCTGTATTTCGATTTTTTGTCATACAAAACAATTACATTCAGATTTACCCTACGTACGTTCGAAACGTACCGTTATACGTAATTACTTCTCTGACAATCGGTTATTTTAACTAATCTAATTGTATAGTTATAGCTGGTTCTACGACAACGTCTAGACAGCCACGGGATAGTTTATACCGGGAACACTTTACTCGCAAAGGAAACTCAAAGCGTTAAGTGTATCTATCTGTACTGTACAGTGGACGTTAGAAGTATGTTTACACTTTTGCACCTTAATCCGTTGTCATAAGGCGATAAATGTAGATATATATTTGAGGTTGACTGAG
The DNA here is from genome assembly GCA_963556455.1 of Epiblema foenella. Classification (NCBI taxonomy): domain Eukaryota; kingdom Metazoa; phylum Arthropoda; class Insecta; order Lepidoptera; family Tortricidae; genus Epiblema; species Epiblema foenella. The sequence goes on along the minus strand of OY747095.1, from coordinate 8,325,407 downwards.
AAGACAGGGGTTAGTTTAGCTGTCATTTCATATACACTTTAACGGTAGTATATGGAAAAAATATCACCTTTAATCCTATTCTAATCGCGGTTAGCTAGCTTACACTTATATCGAATGTTTTCTGGTATCATCCATTACTAATTTGTAAATATCGGTAAACTGCACCTAATGATGTTGAATTCCTTGAAGTACTTTATACTTTGACTTTATACTTAAACTAGACGAGTATAATAAATAAATTAAATATAATGATTAAATATTTTTAAACTAAAATCTTTTAAGTCTTATAACAAAACGTTGTTGTGAAGTCTTTGGTGATTGATATTTCGATGAGTATTGTGATCTTTAGGTATCACGTCCCATTCGAATATATTTACCTATAATAACCGATCGAATAATATAAAACGAATGAATTTAATGCATTCGCATAGTCGAGGTATAAGTATATATTATGTTTAATTGATTCCTATATTAAACGATAGCTAGTTATTTTTAATTAAAGTAAATTGTTTATAAAAAACCCAAGCAAAGCTCAAACGTACGAGTCTCGCTAAACTACAGCTCGATCTTTACCTCTTACTATCAATAGTCCGATAAATAATTAGACTGAAAAGAGGGTAGAGGCTCGGTTTCTTGTCACGTAGCCGGTAGAATACTTTTGAGAAACATTCTAATTGAAGCGGACTCACGCGCCACGGTTTAACCCCATCACTAAAACTTGTCCAGTTTCGCCACATCACTAATTGTACTGTTTCTTCTTGATATATTTTTTACTAAATACAATTACAATTGAATAGCTACGCTATACCACTCTTGCACTCTCGAAGTATGCATTTTTAGGGGCCGTATGAGAAAATACAACGAAAAGCCATTATTTTTTCAACTTTCCGCAAAATTTTTTTTATAAAATATACTACGTGAAAACTAGGGGGGGAGCGGGGGAAGTCTTGGCATATACTACGCTTGGTCACCTAGGGGGGGAGGGGGTAAATAACGCAAAAAATTGGTCACGTGGTTTGTGTATGTTCCCTTACAGCTCTCTCATGTTATTATTTCTAATATGCCATCATTCTATTTGACTAAAACACTCCATTTTATTTTAAATATATATTTTTTATTTTTTATTGATATACATGCACAAATTTTAGCTTACGAAAGTGAATTGAGGACTATTTGCAGAATAAATGTTTTAATTTTGATTTCGGTACTCTGTTTTTTAGGGTTCCGTAGCCAAAATGGTAAAAACGGAACCCTTATAGATTCGTCATGTCTCTCCGTCCGTCCGTCCGTCCGTATGTCACAGCCGATTTACTCGGAGAATATAAGCACTACAATTATGAAATTTGATAGGAAGGTGTATTCTATGAACCGCTACATAAAAGTGATGTGAAATTACAAAATATTAAATTAGGGGGGGCACTCCATACATGTAACCGGTGGATGGAAAAAAAACTTCAACGCACATAGTCGTGTGGGGTATCGATGGATAGGCCTTTAAAAATGATATGGAGGTTTCTAAAAAACTTGTCCATGTAAGTCAACCGTTGGTGATATATTAGCTGTCAAAGTCATAGAAAGTGCCCCCCCCCTCTAATTTTCAAACTATAAAGTTTAAAATTCTGAACAAAATTGAGGTGGTGTGTATTAATAAATAATATTTTTTGGTTTGAACAATATAGTTTTTACGGTTTTTGAGTTTTCGCTTAAAAACTGTCTTGCCCAAACAAAAGTTCGTAAGTGCCGGGAGTTCCCAATGAAGATGCGACTTTTTTAGATTCAATGTATTGGATAGTGATTTTAAATGTGGACTTGTGGGTGTTGGTACGGAACCCTTCATTGTGCGTGGTCCGACATGCACTTGGCCGGTTTTTTTAATTAGAAAAATCAAGCGTTATCTTCCGTGCGAAAAAAACCGTTTTGGAAAGGGAAAATAAAACCGACTCCAAAAAACACTAAAGAGTAAAAAATAATTGCTTTACTTCTAACATGAGACTTTACGCTTCTTATTTAACAATGTATAATATTGTAATTTTTGAAGTCCGTGCCACCCAAAGAAATTGTCTAAAGTTGACGAAATGGCACCGACTTCATTTTTTTATTAAAAAAATTATTAATTTCACAATTTTTAGTGAACCACTACCAGAGTGCAGCTTATAACGATTCCAATAAGCTCAAACACGGATTAGCTACACTGTTTTATTACGGAGTTCCATTGCCTACCTTCCGGCTTCAATTACCAGATCAGGTTGATGGTGACATTACATCAGGACCATTTAAATTGACTTCGTAATAGTCGCTTCCATATCTTGGTCGAAATATCTTAATACCAACCATGAAACACTAGGAGTTTTAGATGACCATCCGTGGTCTTCTTCATCAGTTCTCCTTCACCAAATGCTACTTTCTGAATGCAAATGCTTGATTTATTACCGAAAATACTAAGATTGCTATGTTTCCCTTGACTTTTTGAGGAGTTCTCTCAATTCCTCATGGATCCTATCAACGGAACTAGATTCTGGTAACAACGGAACCAACCTTGCTTTTTTTTCTAATCAGTTCATAAACGACGAAGTTCTGAGGTAAAACACATAAAAAAAAGGACATACAACAGAATTGAGAACCTCCTCCTTTTTTTGAAGTCGGTTAAAAACAGGCGGCGTGCTGTCTTTGAAATGTGATAAACTACTGAATAATTTGAAATTAGTACAATATTTTCCTCAGATAACCCAACGAATCGAAAAATCTGTGCGAAAATTACCTTTAAAATTCTAGTCTTAAAAAATGAGGTAAGCATTACCTTAAAATAGATTTAATTAGTGCCTGGAGCTTTTTGTCTAACTGGGTATTTTCTGGGAATACCTACCCATCTTTCTATATTATCTGTTGTAGTACAGTTAGAAATTTAAAACATGGACCTTCGCGACATTTTAATATTGAATAAGTGACTTGTTTCTAACTGGAACGGCTAAATAAATGGCTTCGAGATTTTTCACTACTAATGTCGTAAATGAGACCTATCGATCGTTATCAGTTTAGTACCTAGGTTTAGTCTGTGCGACGCAGTATGGTATGGGGAAGTCTGTGTGGAATATAACCCGGTTTTGGAATGATTGGGGACAACCACAGAGATTTATCGAGTGTACATAGAGAGTAAAATTTATCAATACCTCTAGTATAAGTTTTTTTCGAAACAAAACACAAACGAGCGCGTTTCCGTTTAGTTTCAATTTGCATGGCAAAAATGGTTGCCACCTAAGGCCACCAGAGGCGCTGCTTGCGTTGCCATACAATTTGAGACTAAACGCAAACGCGTTCGTTTGTGTTATGTTTGAAAAAAAAAACATGTACTAAAGCTATAGTTACTATTTTCCAGTCATGTTAAAGAAAACGTTTTTGTATGGGCGAGTTGCACCAGCTTACCATTGCCGACAGTTTAGTGCAACCCACCCTTACTTAACCTAATATCAAATGCAGCCGATCGAGCTGGGTTGCTAATCAATGATGCTCGATTAGCTTGTTAAGGGAAGGCCCATTCAGAGCTGTGACGAAAATACTGAAGTTTGAGCTTCCAGTGTGAAGAAATAATGTAGAAGTACGCGTAAGCGCTACATAAAAAATTCTGTGGACTGAAAATGAAACAAAATAACCGATCAAAATATTGAAATATGCGTTGGTAACTCTGTCAAAAAATCCTAAATATCATCGTCTACATATTTTAACTTTAATGCTGCAGTTTTCGTAATTATCGACGACAATGACATGTTTCATTTATAAAAAGAATAGATTTTTATTGTTGTAACAAAATAACCGGATAGATTTTGAAGTGATCTAGTGTTCCATAAATCAATTAAATTCTACAAAATATTTAAGAAATTAAGCGCTTCCGTAGAGAGCGGGGATGGTTAAATGATGGTAAACTCACGCGTGTTAGTTAGAGGGGGTGGGTCATTTGCAATGGCCTTAGATACCAATGGTTAGTCAGAAACAAAATAGGGTTACAGTACAACCATCATGGTGTGTGATATGGGAGTTGTAGTAGTATCACCCAGGTTTCGATCAAATCAAAAGTGTTCTCATAGTCTAAGACAAACACTCAATAGAGGTTCAAGTGGTACTCTTCAGCCTTCTATATAACTTAACGGAGCCTATGGATGTCGTTTGTGGTCTATGGTACTAAAGGCTCTTCGGAAACCGGCTTTTTCGGGAGGCTGGAATTCATCTAGCCTGCGTGCGAGACGGCTCGTAACGACTCTTGAAAACAGCTTGTAGACATGGCTCAAAAGCGTGATTGGTTCGGTAGCAGTTCAGTAGGGTGTTTTCACCATTCTTGAAGAACATCACCATCTCACCTGTATTTGTATGCTTTTGATGTAATGTGGTAAAGTGAAAAAGTAAATTAAAAATGAGCATGTGGTAAGGTACCAACATTCTTTATTTTTTTTACTTACGAGTATTATTAAAAAACAGGCTATCCTATCTGGAGATTGCCTATAAAACGATAATCATTCATATTTTTAGTACATTTTTTCCATCCATTTAGTTGAAAAAAGTAAATCCCAATTCCGGAACCAGTACCGGAATTTCGGAATTGGAGGCCAATATCGAAAACAATTCCGGAATTGTAAAACCGTCCGATATCGCATGCCCTATACGGGATCATATCCAATTCAAATATTCAAATTATGCGGATTTAATATCCTAATGCCCAGAGCATTCAATTAGATGTATGAATAGTGCGAAAGTCAGGCTAATTTTCCACATATTTTCCCGTCTATCAATATCGAAAATAATTTCTTTGCATTCTAACTCAATATCAAAACAACGGCATTCAGATGACGTGCTCCTTCGATTATCAATTTACTACACACTATGCATTGTCTTTATAGCTATTTACTTGGGGACATTAAGTGAGGTTATTCCTGGAATACTGGGAAAGCCGTCTCATGACAGAGCTACGTGTACTTGCGCCGTTCTGTACTCACATCTGTTATTACGGTGCCTGACCTACGCCAATGTCGAATGCACCCTCCACTTAGATTTCCAGATATGTATAGATCCCAAATATCCATCTAGGTACCGCACACACGCGCGCAGTCTATGTGCGTTTGTGTGCGTCCGTTGACATTGCACGTTTGGGGGAGGGGCTTGTTATGCATTTTCTGTGTGAAGGTTATACCAAGTTTATCGAAACTTGTAAGGATGTTGGTAAGTTCTTACCTCCACATCTTTGACTGCGTACACATGTAAGTTGATCCTAGGTTGATAATCCACCTAAATGTATTTACGAGAAACGTTGGAATTTAAAAAGAAACGTAAAATCTTTTGGAAGCAAGGCTTTTACAGTAAATTAAAAATTCATTCCATTCTCTGACGGCCTTAATATTTGTGTGTCTGCGCGTGCATTATTGGTGGGTGGTGGTGGTAAGTAAAGTAGCCAGAATTTATTTGTTGCGCTGGGTTGGCACTACAGTCGAATTCAATATAATGTAGACTTTTGCCCCTATTAGCTTGTGATAAGGTCCTAGAATACGTATATATTAGTGAACCTGACTGTACCCACCTGTGTTTATCAGATAATAACGAACCTCATACAATATGCCATATTTTTATATAACGGGCTTGGCAAATAATCTAACGGTCTGACTTATGGTAAGCAACACCGTAGCGTATAGACGCTTGCGACTAGAAGAAACACAAGCGTGTTGCCGACCCTTAACCGACTTGTGGGATAGTTGTGTTGACAGTTAGAGGCATATTCAGCAGACGAATCACGTAAATTTATGTACTACTTAACGGTAGGTAGATTTTACTGTCAAATTTGAAGAATAAATGTATAAGTTGACACTTAAATTATGACGTTAAAATCAACCTAACGGTAGTGTGTACATAAAATTACGTGGCTACCCCGCGGTCCCTCAATCTCAATACACCGCTTCTTTGGGAGCTAGGGCGCTCACATTTATGAAGCCCAACCTAACAGAATAGATGCAGCAGGGTTAAGAAAAGATAAGATAAGGGCTCAGTACTTATCTGCTAGCTGTTAGGGTAATGGATATTGGTATAAAATAATTAAACAAATCGAACCTATGAATAAAATGTAGAAGTACAATTTTTTATCACTACAACCAGTCTCGTGGTGACCAATCAAGAATACCTAAAACTAACGCCTTTATTTCCAAGATCTCACATAATTTGGACGTTTAATCTCAGCAAAAATCCTTTGTTGAAATCAAATTAAGTATACAACCAAATCCATAAGTATGGAAACAATGTCCCATATCTTATGTGTCGGCGAATTAAGGTCTCGGTATGTTTATGAGGGGGTTAACTCAGTACATATTTTGAACTTGACTGTAGGTAATTGCTTACACTTAAAACGTATGTTTAACTGGTGTGATCAACATAAACCTCTTTAAGATCTTAGGTATAAATTGTACCTACACACTTGTTAAATTTCCATATCGTTAGCCTAGGTATGAATTGATTCCTGCCCCCAGTGTATACGATCGTGCGCTAATGCGATGCAAATAATAGATGACATGACATTCCATCCAGCACCTCCACGCGTGCCAATAATTGTTCAGTCTAGACCTACCCTAACGTCGTTTACTTCATGAACCTCACATCTTAATATATCTATGTAGTATATTATGTGCAAAAGCAGCCTTATGCAGTTGAAAATATAAGTCTTCTAAGTTATAGTATGCCTCCAATGCCGAATAAACCACCTCGTGTTAGAAATAAAATGCTACGGTTTTACTCTCACAGTTTCCACTATGAATGATAACATAGTTTCCATTTTTGAACGTATTAGCGAACACTATTGATTCGATTATGTTCACATATCTGGTATGATCGAAATTGTCGATGGATATTTTAGCTAACAATAAGTAGTACAAATGTATTTGATGCTCCGGGAACGTATATATATTAATGCCCTTGATTGTACGCTGGTCCATCATGCGCCATTGTGCAACTTATCAAGCAAAACGCGTAAGATAGATTATTGTATGACAAGGGTCTAAAATGAGCCGGAAAAAAAATCGAGAGGTAATATGGCGTTTAGACCAGAACACTCATTATACACTCTACTTTTCACTTCGATTGCGAGAAAATAAATAAACCAAAGTTAACCACCCAAAATTGACAATAAATTCCACGGCGAACATATGTATAATTTGGCGGCATGTTTTTCTCTAAACTGCTTTAACACATAAAACATATTTGTGGTGGTATGAGTGGCTCTCTCGAAGACAGACCTTTGCTCAGCAGTGAACGATTACAGGCTGAGGCGCTGGGCTGAGATGATGATGATAATTATGATGAAGTGATGTGATTATGTTGAGTCCTAAATACGATGAAGGACAAGTTCTACTCGTATTCCATTGAATGAATGGCGGCAACATTCTGTAAAAAACAGATAATCGCATACTGAAATTAAGTCAAGTGAAAATGCAAAAGGACATTTTTCGGATCATAAGTTAATAAATGGCTTTTATAAAATATGGACTCACTCAGAATTCAAGCGCGATTTGTGAAATAAAGTTCTTAAGATAAATTAATAAATATAGTACCTATTTGACTTCTGGTACAGCACCGTGCAGGATGGGAAGCGCTGACACAAATACCCATCCAAGGCCACGCGCTACGTGAACGTGTAGCACCATTTTTCCGCCTTTTAGCGGCAATCGCTCGTCGAGGCTTGTTTCATACTAGGGTTTCCTCCCGGGAAATACCGGAACCGAAAATACCGGGATTTCCCGGAATTTTTAGACCAGCAAAGAACCGGGACTGCAAAATAGAAATCCCGGTACTTTCGGGATTTTCGGGAAATCCATTTTTGCTCTATATTGTCTCAAATCTAGTTAAATTACACGAAACAGCCGTTAAACATAGATGAGAAAAGTGCAATTCAAAGAAAACTATGTATTCCTCACCATTGAAACCAGTTCTGAGTCAAAGTGTCAGATAAGGATAACCGAATTTCAGCGGCTATTTAACTAAAATAGGTTTAATGAACGTTTATGCATAAGGGGGTTTATATATTTAGTAACTAGGTAGGCAAAGGCATTGACATTCCTACAGTTGTTTTCTTTTAAAAGTAAGTTTAGAATCATAACTATTGCCTTTTCCGGTTTGTTTACCAATTATATGTAACATTAGTGCGGTCCCGAAAGTACTGAAAATACCGGGAAATCCCGGTTCCATTTCTAGCTGGTACCGAAAATCCCGGTTCTTGAAAACAGTACCGGTTCTGCAATCCCTATTTCATACGTGAGTATTGCGTGCATGACAATAGGTAAATATCTAACAAATGACACGAAAGGAACATCTCTAGTCCTTTACACTTTCAAAGCCTTATCTCATTTTAAGTTAGCTTTTAATGGTACCTAGACATGTTTTTTTCCGTTTCCCTTCATATGGTTTTTAGAGTGCCGTATGGAACCCTATTGTTGTCACTCACGCGTCTGCCCGGCCGTATGGCCGTCCGTCTGTCCGTCGTCTGTCACATAGGTTTTACAACCAAACGGTTGCAGTCTTCAAATTTTCACAGTATAAGCATCTTGATGACCAAGCAATTTAGGTACTAATTTTAGATTAGTTGTACATGTAAGTTTCAATTATCCTAACTGCAATATAGTGTTGACCACAATATTGTGTACAACTTCTAAGTATCTATAACAAAAACGCAGACGGAGCAGCGCGATAAAATATAGCATTTTTTTACAACCGCAGTTGTCCCGGATATACCACTAATTTACAAACGTATATTTTACAAACTTACAACTTTCTCTTAATAAAGAAAGGTTCGTTTTGATGATTGGACATTTGATGCAGTAAGGAGTATTGCCATCCAATTTTATTATAAAGTAAATAGAGAAGAAATAGAGCGAGAACCAGGCCTAACTATTCACCTATTTTATAAAAAGTATTAGCATGTTCAATTAAAGTATGGTTTTTGAAAAGTATGTCCCTCCCCCTGTATAAAATAATTTCCTTTTCACACGGTTCCGAGGTGGTAGTGGTAGCTCGTTTCAGCGCGCGATCTGTTGCCGAGTGGCTGGAACTTACGTAGTTCAGCAATTCGCCAACAGATGGCTCCCGCAGTCGTAATGAATGTGTTACTGAAACGGTTTTGAATAGCTCCGGGAACGATATACTTTCAGATTACTTTAATCACGAAATGTGTATTATTAATCTTATTATGTATGGTAAGTACAAAATGTTATGTCTTCCAGGCCAGGTGTGGCATAATTTTTTAAAACTAGGTCACGTGAGATGTTTGTAAACGAGGATGAATTTAATAAATTACGAAATTGACAGCGACAGTCGGCCATAAGCGATCGAGTCCCATTAGGAGCCATTAAAGTGAATAAGTTATAAGGTCAATTATTGCAATTTTTTGTCCCCCAAAGTCTATATAATATAAGCGAAGACCCATATCTTTAGACTTACTACAATCATTCAAATTTTCGTCCGCTTAAAGTCTGCTCCGTGGATTTAACATTTCGGGCGTAGTCATAGTCACGTAATTTTTTGATGGTTAATACTTGATCAAACTTGTGTGGCTTCAATTAGCATACAGGTAATTGAAGCCATATGTTCACTACAACTATCTGCTTCTTTGTGGAATTCGAAATGTGTAAGAACCTACCAAAGAAATGTCTTCCTGTAGCAAAAAGCTTTCATTACTCTACTCATTAAAAAAATATATATGTTTATCTACATTCGGAGTCGACTGAACACATTTTAATACAAAACTGTTGTAAATGTAGTGAGAACACGATTCCAATCGTACTACTCTAATCTGACTATCTACACTTGATTCTATGATTTATCGCCTTTGCCACAAGCCGCCTTGTTTACCAGCCGGAGAGAGCAACTAAAGTGAAAGTCAAATATAACGTAAACTCCGGCGCATTGTTTTGTTGTGCAATCGCCGTAATGCGTTCCGTTAAGAAAAAAATATAGGAAAAACGATCAAGTTCAGACCACACTTCGAGATCGCGATCACATGCTTACCAATCAACAAAAACTGGCGAAGTGCAAGTCGGACTCGCGCACGAAAGGTTCCGTACCATTATCTATAAACACGGCAAAAAAATCACGTTTGTTGTATGAGAGCCCCCTTAAATATTTATTTTATTCTGTTTTTTAGTATTTTTATTATAACGGCAACAGAAATACATCATCTGTGAAAATTTCAACTGTGTAACTATCACGGTTTATGAGATACAGCCTGGTGATAGACGGACATACGGACGGACAGCGGAGTCTTAGTAATAGGATCCCGTTTTACCCTTTTGGTACGGAACCCTAAAAAAAGTTTTCAGAGAATAAATTAATACAGTTTAGAAACTCGAATGGCATGATTCCTTTGGGTATGGTCTTCAAATCTCACAACTCTCCCCTCACCGTAAAATGCGTCCCCTTTACCGGTTTAATCTGGTTTTTCCGCAAACCATTATAGATTCGAAAAAAGTGTAAAGGACATAAATCATGCTCATTAAATCCTAAACAAAATATGTTAAATTATTATTTTGGTAGGTAGGATCAAGGGTTTTCAAGCGGAGGCTAATGTAAATTAATGCTAATGCAAAGAAGTACTAGGTAATGAGGTATACAGTGCCAGTAAGCATCCACTTTTGTCTCAGGCAACGCCGCTTGGCACGACTATTCCATTGGTCAAACTGAGCTGTCAACACCCGGCTACCCACCAAAAAGAGGGGCTCGGCTCCTGAGGTCCAGTCTGTTATATATTTCTACCTGCCTGTAGCTACTAAGTCAAGTTTAAATAATTTTCATACAATTCAGGGATGAGTACGTAATTCATTTAACCTCCTGACGACCGGCATCCTATACATAGTACATAGGCCCCAATTAAGTTTAGACTCTGTGTCAATTTGACAGAGTAACATTTATTCTGCTAAGTTTTGATACCTAGTCGCCAGGAGGTTAATGTATTTAACTTTTAACCTTAAATGTGTACTTAAGGTACACATCCAAAACATCCGAAAAATACAATATCGAAAATTACAAATTTCCAAAAAAATACATTATTATTACAGTATTTTGTCCTTTTACTTATACATGATAAATGTTTTTTTTTTTTAACCTGACTGTGGCTTTATAGGCCGGGCCCAATAAAGCGATAGGAGTGCGCGGTTGGAGGGTAGCCTGGGGAAAATCCAGGGGAAAACCTCCGGCACGACCATGCGTGTGGTTTGGAATACGAATACTCTAAGAGTTTGCGCTCCAGTGAGATAGGTTGAGCGGTTTCGACCGACTCTGAGGTGTGAGTGGAATCGAGCTACTGGGAGTTTTGTCGCTGGTTCACTAATCCTAGCCAAGCTGAGAAGAGTCCAGCAAGAAACTCAGCTAGGCCCGACCTGGGTCGGACTGACTCTACCCGGTGTGCGGCGGTATCGGGACGAATAGGGACTATATGTGTCACTGCTGTCGCGATCGCGCGATGAACGTTCCCGCCGGCGGGAATGCCTAAGTGTACGCGTCGTGTCAGAGTTGGACGCCGTAAGCGCAGCGTTCCATCTTTCGATAGACGCTGTGATTACGTCGTCCGGGTCCGTAAGTGTATGCCTAGGACGCCGGACCGTGCGTCCCCTAATTAGTGATCGCCGAGTAACGACAGAGGGGGGAGGGATGGGAACGTAGTCGACAGCCTTCCTAACTAACGGATTCCTATGATAGGGAGCGTTGTCAAAATAACGTCTGGCAGTCTGCTTAAAATCATAAATGTATTATATCGAGTTAGTGAAGCTTATTTTTGCCCTGATTTTTTTTGGAGTATGTAATAATTAATAAATTAAAATTAAGAAAAAAAATAGGCTCTGAGCAGGATTACAACCTGCGACTTTCTGCTATAAGCTTGAGTTTTTTATGCTTCATTCAAATGAAGTGAGGTACAATACAATACAATACATTAATACTCTTTATTGCACACCTCAATTAAAGGACATAGTACAGTACAAAAACACAATGAGTAGAGGCAAACAACAAGCGGTCTTATCGCTAAAGAGCTATTTCTACCTACTTCTTGAAAATCTTTTATTAAACTACATATTTTGGTGCTGAATGATAATTCAAATTAATATGTACGAGTATCTGTTACAAAAATTAACGTATCTCTACAACGGCCTATAAATTCTATATCTATTGTACCTATTTATATTGATAAAACATGGATTTAGCGCTATATTGTTTTCCCAATATAGCATTACATACTTACATTAAACATTAGGTATTACGGCACCCTAACACTTACAGCACGGGTCAAGTAATGTGCACTCTCCCAGTACTCACACGTCCGTAATTGCCCATTAACGCTGATGTCGCGATATAGTTCGTAAGATATATGTTTTTACGGCGGCCTCCTTAACTGCACGTGATAAAAGCTATATTAAAAATTCATTTGCTGAAAAGTTAAGCTGATAGGAGAAATAGTTTAGTATCATCAGCATGGATGTTCATGGAATTTTCAGCAAGTTCTTTTTATTGAAATATAAGAAACGGCGTCACTCACTCGCTGTTTATTATATTTCAATATGTCTGAAACTCACAGGAGATTTATGTTTAAAACTTCTGTTTAGTTCACTCTGGACCTAATCTTACCTACTATTTCAGGCCCCAGGTCCGGACCATAACATAATTACATTACATCATTAGTTAACCAGCGTATAATGCAATTTCCTTTGGCAAACTCCGTGGCCTTTTAGGATGCAACTTGGTTAAGGCTAAGATGAGGAGGTATAATGAAATTGCCTGAATTGTTTACCAGTTTTAGTATCTTTTTTTTTGAACCAGACTGTGGCTTTATAGGCCGGGCCCAATAAAGCGATAGGAGTGCGCGGTTGGAGAGTAGCCTGGGGAAAATCCAGGGGAAAACCTCCGGCACGACCTCGCGTGTGGTTTGGAACACTGGAATACTCTAAGAGTTTGCGTTCTAGTGAGATTGGTTGAGCGGTTTCAACCGATTCTGAGGTGTGCGTGGAATCGAGCTACTGGCAGTTTTGTCGCTGGTTCACTAAACCTAGCCTGTGGTGGACGTCCTCGCCGGCGGGATAGTATCCTTTAATTTTTAATAGTGATAGGTTTAGTAGTATATTTTAAATACGAGCCCCAATGCAAAATAGCTCGTCTAGTCGCAATTCTGCATGCGTATTTTTTTTCAAAAACTAGTATTTCTACCCGAATCGACTTTGATGATTAATGGAATACACTAGACGCAATGTCACTAAAGCTAGCTTAGTTTTGAGTTGTACAAAGTGTACATCTCGTTATTTATTTTAAAATAATTTAATTATAAATATTACATCTCACACGCAAATAATTACGTCTGCTTCATATTTAAGGCAAAATAGGTCGTCTATTTAAAATAAAACCTGTTTACCAGGGTTCGTAATATAAAATATTATTTTCAAATTGAATACGGAATATTCTCTGTCATGTAAAATGACAAACCACTATATAAAAGGGCAAATTCAGCCTAATTTTTTATTACTCCAAATCGTTTTTCTATCGAGATGGCACGAGGTAAGCCAGTGACTGAAGAAGTGCGGAAAATTATAATCTCCAGTAACAATAAAGGCAAATCTACGTACCAAATTGCCAAGGACCTTTCTATGCCAAGGTCTACAATCCAAACTATCATCGAGCATCATCGAAAACACGACAAAATTTCTTGTTTAAAGAAATCCGGCCGCCCACGAATTACTACTAAAGCAGAAAACAGGATTCTGAGGAAGATCATCAAGAAAAATCGTCGTGCAAGAGCTGGAGAACTTACGGTACTATGGCGTGACGCAATTAAAAAAAACATTTCAGTGGATACTTGCAAGAGAGTGATGAAGAGGATGGGCTACGGTTTTTACACTGCTAAAGAGAAACCGTTACTTACACAACGGCAGAAAACTAACAGGTTGAAATTCGCCAAAAAGTACAGAAATTGGACCGTCGATCAGTGGCGTAAAATTATATGGAGTGACGAATCTAAATTTGAAGTCACAGTAGGCGATGAACGAAGTAAAGTCATTCGCGAAAAAGGAGAGGCATTTCAAAAAGATTGTCTTAAGCGTAAGGTAAAGTTTCCAGCTTCCTTAATGATTTGGGGCTGCATGTCGGCACAGGGTGTCGGCTGTCTGCAATTTATAGATGGAACCGTCAATGCCGAAAAATACAAAAGCATCTTACAAGAGAGTTTGCTGCCGTCTATACGTAAGTTAAAGTATAAAAATGCGTATACTTTTCAACAAGATGGTGCCTCATGCCATACCGCTAAAGCAACGATGGCGTGGCTGAAAAAGAAAAAAATACCTACCATGTCGTGGCCATCCAGCAGCCCGGACTTGTCTCCCATAGAAACGTTGTGGTGGAAAATGAAGAAGAAGTTGCGAAAGGACCCGTCCAGATCAAAAGCTGATCTTAAAGAGAAACTTACCTGTGTTTGGAATGAAACAACCCCGGAAGAGTGTCGACAGCTGGTAGATACAATGCCGCTCAGAATTAAAGCCGTTTTAGATGCAAAAGGAGACGCCACCAAGTGGTAGACGTTCTAATCTGCGTCGGTAACACTAAAGACGAACTTTTTTGCATTTTAGTACAATTGGTGAAACAATGTTTTTTTTATTACCAAGGAAAGTTCGTTTTTTTTTTCATTGAATGAATAAAATACGATTTATAACTTATACTGTTTTTATATTGCTAATTCTTCCAAACACCTTCGTCCCCCAGAATTTTTAGGTTAACGTTAGTTTAGTACATTTTTTTCCTACCAGACGTACTCATTTGCATTGGGGCTCGTACAACACATTTCGTTTTTTTTTTCCTTGAGTTGGTATACCTATACCTATAGGTTAGTTCCTTAATTTCTAAACTAGTGTTGAATAAAGTTACCAAGTTTCCCCTTATCTTTCTCAGGATCGTGTGGCAACCAAGTGCAATCCATCAAGATAACCCATTTTCCTGGGACATTGGCTGCATAATTCTACAAGACACAAAGCAAAGTCAATATTGAAGAGCTTTAATAGTTATGTGTTATGCAAGGCTGAAAAGTTGTTGATTCGCGCGAGGGAAGCGAGTGGTTCTAAAGTACAATCCTGAGCGTAGAAAAGCTTTCAAGAAAAAAGACGCTGAACAAATTTGCTGCCGAGCGAAACACAACTTTTCACTTCGCTATGGATTTTATGAATTATTAACATTTAAATTTATCGAATAGCCTCAATTCCTACATTGAACGAGTCATGTTATTGTTGAGTAGGGTAACGCTCGAATATATATTATTTCGCTCTTTCCAAACTTAACAAGCGTTAAAATTCTAATTTTAATATCTTCTGCACAAAAAACAATAAATGAAATTCATTCATTTGAATTTATTGTACCTCTGGGGTAAAACAAAACGTAATTAAATCATTCGAGTTTCTTTTGTTTAAAAACTAACTGTTTAAACGGTGCGTTCTGAAATTGCACGAAACGTAAAGTTGTGAAACAGAAACATACATTTCAAAATTATTTATTCGTTCGTTTATCTAAATTATTATTTAATACTGTAAATTTAAAGTAGAATAAGTTATTAATTTAATTCTAAATAAACAATAATAAGCCTGTTAATAATTTAATTCTAAATAAACTGCACCATTACATGATATATTTCTAAACGCATAGTAACCTCTCATTTTACTTTATAGAAAAAAGTTGGAACCCAAGAAAGTACGTAACGTTCGAATTTCAAAATCACTTTATGAGCTGGCGGGTAAAGTTGACTTTTAATCAACGATAAAGTAAGACGTTCCGAGCTGGTGAGGTGAAAAGGATATATGTGATTGCTGTAGGAACGATATTATAGCGATTCTACACTTCTTTTCATAATTAATATTAGTGTTTCTAGGAAACGTGGCGTTTTGTAGCCACAGTACAGTCAGCTGCAAAAATATATACACGATTGTCGATTAGTCTGTTCAATAACATCATGTCAGTTGAGACAGCTGACTGTACATAGTTACTTGTCATCGCGTCACGCTCAACTATAATCCATTTTTAGTTACTCCGGATTCTAAAGCAGATAACATATCAATAACCGGCCGCTATACTGGCAAAAAAAAACCACTTCCTAATCAAAGATATAAATTACAATTTTGTACACCCTGTCACATTTTACACCTGACGACAAGCAACTGCGTTATTTTTTCAACTAAGTATGTAAAGTATTTCAGCGCGAATATTGCGCACCAAGTTGTGATAGCGAGAGATATGTTATATGTAACAATTTGGGGCCGCAATATTGAGGCTACTCGGGTTCATACCGAGTTCTAGGACAGTCTGTCGCAACTCGCAACAGCCGTTCGG
This sequence comes from Epiblema foenella, assembly GCA_963556455.1. Classification (NCBI taxonomy): domain Eukaryota; kingdom Metazoa; phylum Arthropoda; class Insecta; order Lepidoptera; family Tortricidae; genus Epiblema; species Epiblema foenella. The sequence goes on along the minus strand of OY747095.1, from coordinate 8,309,048 downwards.
CGGACGCCGACTTATCGCATATCCACTGCTTACACCAGCCGCTAGTCACTTTGTTTTGACTTTTGAGCTTTGATACTCCGCTACGACTTCATTCAGCATTCATTATTCCCTCTCATTTTACCGGTGACATCGCGATGTTTCACAAAGGTCGCCATATCCGTTAACAAGTTACGAATTGCACTCCAGTCGTCCCATACCAACCCGAATCCGACCTAGCGCCGCGCGTAGCGAGGCTCGCTTCCTGACCCAAAATTTGATTCTACACATTGTAACTACCTTGCAATGTCTAAACACTGGCAATTTAGACAATAAGTCAAGTTAATTCAAAACTCTTCATAAATACCAATAGTCAACGTAGAAACATGAGTCTAATAGAAATAGAAAACATGTGTATGTGTGCGTAAAGTGCACTTGTGGTGTAGTTATGTGCAATAAATACTTGTGTATCCGTCTCTTTCCTTCTCGACATTTCACTGATAGCTATGGCCTTGTCTAGTCGCATCTAATGCTGGCATTAGTTTGTTTACACTGCTCTCCCTCAACGCAATGGTTGCGTTACTCGTCCCAGTAACTGTGCGCTGTTAACAGATGCGACTAAACAGTTTAATGTATTCAGCAGCCATGTAAACAATATTAATCGCGCACCAATTAATTTGGAGTTTGTAGGTTACATTCTGTGTTTATGACAAAAGATAATAAAATGTATAAACAGATGCTCCGTCCCAAAATAATTTTATGGTAATTGACATGGATATTATGTTTATGCGGAAACAATTCGTACTTCAATAATGTATCATACTCATTTATTTTTTTTTGTTTCAGGTGAGTCTACTGCAATTTTGGATATTTTCTTCAAATGAAGGTTTGTATCATATTTATCATATCTGATTTTATATAACATGAAAAAAACCATTGAACTTACTCATTAATCCTAATTCTTAGTGCTGCGAAATAAGTTTTAATAGTCGGTTAATCGTGTGCGTATAATTGTATATGACGGTGGTATATTTAGAAACCGAGGCTGAAAAACGCTAACTGCATCATTGATTTCGTGAATGAAACTTTGTAACCGACTGAAAAGCACGCGGCCACATAGTCAGTACTGGTACAAGTACACTGTCTTATCCAACGCACCTAACGTCCCTGTAGCGAGTGTTGACTGAGTCGGAGTGTTGACCGGTATGTAGGTTACACCGCGCGAACCAGCAAGCCGCCTTCCCCCGCGCCCGCGCCCGCCGCGCCACGCAACTACTTCTATTATATTATCTATGCATCTATATTGTTAACGAGAAAATGTCAAATGTAAAATTCAGTGACTTCCACGTGGAAGATTACTGGGTGTGGCATATAAATATCATAGGGAGAAGTGATACAGTTGGTGGCTTCACTATTTAGGTAGAACTAGTGTTAATAGCTAAATTATTTCGTAGATATTTTACTTGCCGGAAGAATTTTGAACAGACGCATCTCGTTACAGATGAAAACGATTAGCTAAACCGTGGCGGCAGTATGTCATGGACAAATCTATTATTAAATTTCGACCCCAGTTTCATTATATTTATATGAACCACCCACTAGTGGTTACTGGGACAAGTTCGTTCGCTTTTTAACGCTATTAAATCGGATGAGTCGAGTTAGAGGCCGTGGCCAGCGAATACGAACTGCCCGTTCAAAAATACGGTGCCGTCAAATTAGGTTGATGCTTTGTTTAGATCCTACTTACCTATTTAGTAAATAAAACACCAAAGTACCCAGTAGATGCAGTATCCTTTCCAGTAATTAAGTATTCCAATATTTTTATTTAATAGATATAATTGGACGTTACAATTGACCTTTCTTATATAGCAGTATAGAGCAATAGGCAAACTTGGCAGCGAGCAGTAAACGTTTGCTAAGCAAACCTTAGGGTGAATATCCACAGAGATACTTGCGCGAACCTGTGTATTAATTCTTTGTCCATGCTTGACAGCTAGGTGTCAAATGGTGTGAATTAAACGGAGCACAATCTTCGCATATCTCTGGCGGATGCTTACCCTTACACTTATATGGTGTTAAAACGTGTGCAAATTTTAACACGTTCCCTGTCTGGGTGCCCCCTATGAACCTTTTTTTCAGGAGCCCATGCTTCCACTGTGGAATCACATCCCCATACTGAATGCACAATTGGACTTGTGACATTGTCAGATCGTTTTGTATGGGGACAGTGAACGTGTTAAGGCTTAGCTCGCGTATCTACTTTTGCTGCTGAATTTACATATAATATATATGATCGTTTTATGACACTGTCATTTGGATCTTTTGTTTTAAAAGAAATTTGTATACAGATGTTATCGTTACACTGTAGTCGTCGTAATAAGCAATGAAACGAACACAGTCACATTCAAACAAATTTTGCTAAGATAACGTATTTGCGTGCATAGACAATTGCATCGTAAAGAAAGCGGCTGAATATAAATTTGAGCCGGCGATGAGATGGTTTGAGTCATAGTGTTTGTTAACCTTCCCTCAGCCAACCTAGATACGTCGAAATGCTAATATAAAATGTATGCATGCAAAAAAGTATTGAAAGTTGATGCAAATTTAAAAAATATAGGTGAATAGCGTTCTCATAATAACGTTATGCGAACTTGCATCTCAAGAAGTTTGCTGGCTTGGCCTTACCCAGGTACTACTATATACTTACCTTTTGACTTCATCACATGAACAGCAAGTCTCTTAGGATATTACCTTTTAGCTTCGTCACACAGGCAATACGTGTCTTAGTAATTTACCTTTTAACTTCGTCACAAAGGCAATAAGTCTCTTAGGATTATACCTTTTAGCTTCGTCACACAGGCAATACGTCTCGTAGGATTTTACCTTTTAGTTTCGTCACGCGGGCAATAAGGGTTTTAGTTGTTTATCTTTTAGCTTCGTCACACGAGCAGCTAGTCTCTTAGGGATTTTGCAGTACCACGGTTTCGTTGTATAAAGCTAAAGTGAGAAAACATTTAACATGTCAAAAACTTTGCTAATGCGAAAGCCTTTTTTGTGACTGTGGATTTACAGGCAAGGACCAATAAAGCGATAGGAGTGCTCGGTTTGGGGAGTAGCCTGGGGAAAATCCGGGGGACACATCCGACACGACCACGCGGGCGGTTTAGACACTGGAATACTCTAATAAGACTAAGAAAGGATTAATTTTGCCTAACCTATGCCAGCTCATAAGCTTACAACTGACCATCGCATATGTGACCATTGACTTATGAGATGGTCAGACCGGATTAAAGCTGCAATAGATGGACCACTCGCAATCTAAGAAAGGCGGCTGTCAGAGAGGAATGGTGGCGTGTTGTAAAGATGGAGAAGCTATGCCAAAGAATCATTCACTATGCCTACATGCACTCAAGTGTATTTTGAGATACATCAATGAAGTGAGGTCGGCTTGTTTCGTCGAACGTAAGCACATATTGCTGAAGCTTGATGCAGCGACTGCAGCGTAGGACCCAGCATGAAATAAAAAAAAAATATCTTATTGCATCGTTCTAGGAAATTATCGTCCAAAAAGATCTTACGTATAAATTACAATGGCCATCGAATTAGGAGATCGGCAACCGGCCATGACTCTGTTTATGACATAAATACTACGATAACGATAACCAACACCGCCGAAAACACTGAAGGATTTTAGCGATAAGCTGACATAGAAAACGCACAAAGAAATGACGACGAACGTGTGTTGGGCCGCCCTATATTCTTTATCTGCCATATCTACACCTTAACACTTGCAATATGCGTGCATTTAAGTGAAAGTGCGTTCACCGACCAAGGTTCTAACACCTGCATCTACTTGCGCACTTAGCACACAACTTTTCCTTCAACAATTAGAACGACTCCTACAAACTGTTTGAAAATAGGTAATTTAAAAGAACTGGCTCTTTTGAAACGGAGCCAAATACGGCGAGACGATGGACTCGAGAGCAATTCACGAAATGGCGTACAATGATCTCTCCTCATTACTATAAATTATGCTAAAAAGCGAAAACAAAGAGTCGCTTTCTAAAGCGCACATGCGAAATGTGGTTGCGTCTGAGGACCATAGATCATCCCATCCACGTTGTTTGATGAATGTTATTTGGTAATGGGCCGTGGCCCCCAACATTTGCCCTAGCCGAAGCTAATTGTAATAGATGGCGCCTGAGCCGCAGGAGCGTAATAGCACCATTGCGACTAGTCGCAGCGAAACGCCATTTTCTCGTTAAAAACATAATTAGAAAACCAATTGACTGGACATTTACAAAAGCGACGTGGTACCATTTTCTATGAAATAGTTCACAATGCTGGCAAATGATCTGCTGCTTCAATAAACTATATACTCGTATATATTTCACACACACGCACGATGACGTAGCGGAAGAGATGGCTAGAAGAGGATCTAGCGACGGTTGGTCCTAGTCTAATTCTACCTTTTAACCAGTTAAGGTCATGGCTAAGTCTCAGAACATTAAAACAACGCTGACGATCATTCCGTGATGCCCTGTCCTGTCGGCCGATGAAACAGCCCCTCACGTCATCCTGAAATGCGAAATTGTAGCTGCAAACGGACTCAAATGCTCGGCACCAGGAGGATCCTGCGCTTCTGGTCGGAGTTAGGCTGGCTAAACCCCTGGCTGGCAATCAATCACGCACAATGATCCGACTTACACGGACTAAATGCGGAAAAAGGAGTCCACCACCATCACCATATTTTAACCAGAACCATATTTCACACACATCAAACACAGTTTATGATACACGTAATGATATAATTTCAGTGCTTTCAGTGCTTTGGATATACATATAATCTCTTCCATTTCTCCGTATACCTATTGCAGTTATTGACGTGTTGTGCTGTATAACCTACCTTTTACACACGGTTGGAACGGGGGACAAAAGAAAGCGCAAACTATGTAAAAAATGTCTTTTCAGTGTCAATATTCTGCAACAAATATTTCTATAGGAACATAATCAACAATATATCGGGTTTCCGCTCTCATTCACTCCTAACTGAATTCAGTCGATACATTCATGTATCGTAGTCCCTTACGATTTACTAAAATATCATAAATAGCAATTCATTTTTAACAATTGTTATCAACTATCATGCTCGCCTTTGGCAGTAAAATATACAATTTCAAACCACTCATATAGAATGAAACTTTTATTATTCAGCGATGGTGACAGCTTGAGGTATGCTTGATGGTACTTAAGCCGAAACAATAGTAGCCTATTGACACTTGCGACTCCAGGAAAAACACAACGTTTATTGACTTGAGGATGCTTTGCTTGTTGCGTGTGCAAATCTGCAACTACTCGTAAATCAGCGTGAAAAAGTGCAATTTTCGTTTTTGTAGCATAGATAGTTACATACCTATCACCGTTCAAACAGAATCTATTTTCGCATAACTAGACCATGTAGCGAAATGTGTGCCACTAAAATTCGACGAAGCTCTGGCATGATTCATTTAAAAAGTTCAACGTAACCATATACCTACCCACGTTTCTAGGTCAAGTTTCCATTTTGTATAAAGGTATTCAGCAATCGGCTTTTAGGCTAGATCCGTTGTTCTTTTTTCACCCGCGAAGTAAACTGAACTGATTAGCTTTCTAGTGATTGTCCGAGTTAATTGAAATCTTTTTTGGAACTAAGTAGCACAACAGTAACTTTTTGTTTTTAGGGTATGAGTAGGGGACCCTATTACTAAGACTTCACTGTCCGTCCGTCTGTCACCAGGCTGTAACCGTTATAGTTAGACTGTTGAAATTTTCTCAGATGATGTATTTCTATTGCCGCTATAACATCAAATACTAAAAAACAGAATAAAATAAATAATTAAGTCATACAACAAAAGTGATTTTATGGCCGTTTTTATTATATATAATGGTACGCAACCCTTCGTGTGCGAGTCTGACTCACACTTGGCCGGTTTTTACAATTTACTATGGACGGGTATAAGTGAATAATGACTCAAGGAATGGCTCAGGATGACTTCGTTCACATTCCTATATTTTCCATTAGCCTAACTCATTTACAATGCCAAGTCGTCACAGCGTACAAATCTTAAAACTTAACTTGTACCTTCAACACTGCTATGTCGACAACGTGTTATTCCGCCTACGTTCCTAATACACGATGGACTCGAGTAACCCGAAAGATAAACCATGCATTTCTGAGGTTATAAGGACTAAAAAAAGGTATAACATCCCTGGGCAATTACGCTAAAAAAAATTTAGTTCTCTTTAAAACATGAAGTAATGTCACTTTATTTGAATGCATCACGTAAAACAATCTATCAAAAATTTTTTTTTGAGAAATGTTTAATTTCTTAAGTTATATCCGTCGCTTTGATATGGTCTAGCGGATCTGTGAGCTGTAGACCTCGCAGTGATTTTTTAAAATATTTCCACAAACTGAGGACATAAATTCTATATAATTATCGAACCTGCTCAAAGAATTTCACTAGAATCGGTTGAGAAATGGGACCTGTCGAGGAGAACAAGCGGAAGGAGAAATTCGGAAATCCGGATATACGACAGCATTTTTGTCGAAGTTGAAGATGAGACCTTCGTTTCACTCGGTCAATTATTGCAACACTATGCACAATATCCAAGTAGCGGGTTCATAGTTTTTGAAACTACTCCTTAAATATAAGTCGGTCGGCCACTATTTAAGTGCCTACCTAAAATTATATCTGTAACACTTTCAACCGTGTAGGAAGAGTATCCGATATTTAAGCCTGCGTCTAGCGGCATGGCTCTTGAACCTCGGTTCTAAGAAGTACATGCCTATTTTTTTGTTGGCACTGTATGCGTCCGGACTCAGAGATGTCGCTTGGTGCAAAAGTACAGGGCGGTCGTAGCGTTTCGATTTGCTTAGGTTATGTTATGGATCGTTAATATAAATCGGGTCGTATATAGTTAATACCATGCTGCTATTAGTATGGCAACACCAATTTTGGTATGTGATGTAAAATGGGACTGAGTGGTAGCATAGATGCGTTACGGCTCATGGAAAGTAGCAAACTTATCTACACCACAATATACACCAAGTAACGCTAATATTTCAGCGCGTCGCATTGAATCGGTCACCTAAAAACCTTATAGGCCTCGCTTATGAATGCGCTGCGCTGCAAAGCAACGCATCGCACGTGGCCTAAATTATAGTATATTAAAACGCGCTCGCTTGTAAGTAAACGCTCCTATATATATCCATGTATAAGTTGTCGCGATCTACCGCGTGCGTTTCTTCTTTCTATTCCACTCTAGTTCATAAGCGTCGCCTTAGCAGGCTCCGCTCGTCGCTTGCGGCAAGCGGCCGCGGTCGCGGTCGGTGGTCGGCCTAGTTTCGCTCTAGGAATAGGCGCCGCCCCCGCCTCGCGCCCTGGACCAGCCAAGAGCCCAGCGCTAAAGGACAGCGCTGTACCGCGGTTCACGGCTATACTGTGATATTTATAATGCCCACTCGCAATAAAAGGGAAATGATTTTACTTAACGTACAAAAAAGTTGAATATATGAGTACAAATATGGCTCCAGTACATTTCACCAATCATTGGCTATGGACTCAAAGCCAATGACAACCCCTTGTTCACCTGAAATTCAGCAAACATGCATCGTCAAGCATGTAAACTAATTATTTTAGACATGCTTTTGGCGACAGATCACCGGCTCGTATGGCGGAATATGCCGCCGATATTATCCGTTTGTCACTCGCTTGCGAAAATTTAATTTAAAACTACTCACTTTTGCTATAGTTTACGAAGAATAAATCGAAACTCGCTATAAAATCAGAACTGGAACTCAATTTTTAAACATACGTTTTCATGCCTTTCGCTAGCTCAGATACGTTACTTCGATATGCGTGGAATACTAAAATATTTTATTCTATATCACTTTTAGTAAACTTTCATTTAAATCCTACAAAAATGGATATAATATATCCAATATTTCTTAAATATCATTGCTAAAGTTAAAAAGGATTTATCTTCATCTTTAAACCAACAATAGCCAGTAGTAGCACTGGCAAATTTCGTGTGCTCCAGCTACCCATTATGTGACTGCGTAGGATGATGTATACACACACTGCTAAAGGGAAAACGAATAAAGTCACTACAGTTTTGTTTGACACAACATGCCAACAGAATACAAATAAAACCGCATTATTTTCTTTCAGCCGAAACTCATATATAGTCTACGAGTAACTGGCCTAGTTTCAAAATCAACGGACGTTGTCATATGAACGTATTCGGGGTTGCAGCGGTGATAAAGCCTGGGATTCACAAGGGAATATAAATGTCAAAGGGGGAAATAAGTTGCACGTGTCGCTCGACATGTCGAGCGAACGTCAGGAGATTTCATTTGAATTCGCTGGCGACTCGGGTTGCGGGGTATTTGGCTAAGGTTTTTTGGAAACATGTGTAACGGATGTTAAGTTATTACATAGATTCGGGTATTCACTTCGAAACCCATTTAACAATCAACCCGGTCTTTATGGCCAATTATGTAGTGCTAGTACTGTTCGTCTCTATACTGTGTAACTATAGAAGTATGCGCTGTGTAGGTGTGTGTTATTAATGTATTAAATAGATGAATTTGATTTTTTCTGTTTCTTTAGTCTCCTAAACCCTAGCGACGATAATTTTTCTTTATTTATTTTTATTAGGGATTTTTAAATCACTAGGAGCGCTGCAAATAATTGCGAACGTCCGACCGCTCGGAACTGGAGCGGTGCGGTAAGAACGGAGCCGGCGTGAACTGTGCCATAATTTCGATAATTTTGGGTGTAAATTACATGTCTTAGTGTCTTAAAAATATTATTTCCGATTGTCTTCACACCATAAAAGACGTTTATTTTGCTGTAATTTTCTATTCATAAAGTTACATAAGATTGAAATAAAATGAGTTTTAAGATCAAGAATAGACATATGTATGTATGACATTTTTTTCTATTGAACAAAGTTTATCCAATTACGCAACGGACACCCAATTGAACTAGTTAAAGATCTCATATATAACCAGACATTTTTTGCATTTTTAATATGTAGCATTTCAAAATAAATCTATGTTAAAAATCACATAATTTACGAGAAGCCCGCCTTAAGAAAAACCTGGTGAATAGAAACGCTGACGTCGGGCACGTCTGCATATTCGCACAGCTATGCTTTGCGACATGTGTCCCTGAATACATACATGCTTATCGCTTACTTGTATACTCAGTACGGTGGTCATCAGAAGGGGACGCGTGTAAGGGCTCGAGTAACCAGTGCATTTCTAACATGTCATTAAATTCTATTCATGCCAACGAGCACCCACGGGTCAGCGATTCTATTTATACTCTCGCAGTGCGACAAATGTGTTTTAAATCAATACTTCGTGTGATTTTACAATTAAAAATCTATTAATCGGTGTCAGAATATAGCTTCAAAATTCGCCCTTACTTTAAGGATAGCTTATAAGCCAATGGTATACCATTGTCTGATTATTTCACTTGTCACGATTTTCAAATATTACTCTTTTGGGGCGATTTAGCATGTACGAGTAGTACCTATTACCTATAAGCGTATGGTTTTAAGTAAAATGTCAAAGAATAAGTATCCAATTATATTTATATTATATACTAAGCTAAATGACTTGTCGTAAATGCGCTCCTGTTTTGTTTAGTCGAGATATCAAAATCCTTACTTATGTTCGACAACATGTGGTTTAACTTTTATTAGTAAATTATTCATTATAAGAATAATAAAGATATTCAAGACCTAATTTGTCCCGATACTTGAATATGAGCATTAGAAACCTATAATTGTGTAGTCTCAAGCGAAAACTTATACCTTTTAAGAGCCTTATTGATATTTACGTAATTATACAATTCGAAAAAAACCCTTATTAACATAGATAAAGGGTATTTTAGTTGAGTATTTAAATATTTGATGCACGGATCAATCCGATTTAACACCAACAATACCGACACGATTTTGTCCGGAACTACAAGATGCATACATACTGTCATCTGGGTTAGAAAAAATGCCGTCGTGTATTCAACTATTTATAACGATAGTTTACACTGACCAATGCTGCAAAATAAATAAGATAACCTGTTACTTAAACAACAAAAAAACACAATTTTTATTTAGTTCTTATCCATGCCACTACGAGAGCTGATTACTACAGAAAACATCGAAATCGCCATAGATGTGCCTACAATATTTTCAAACTCGTCATCAGCTCTTCACCAAAATTATATGGGGCAACTATACCTTGTTTTTTAGGATTTTAAATTATGTTAACAAATAAGCACTAGTCTTAAACACACACATTGAATTCACATTCGCACGAAAGATCAGAATAATTGGCAATTCGCAAATCGCAATAGTGACTATTATGAATTGCGTTTTTAAACCAGAACCGACTTCTTACAATGTCTGCATCTTTGGGTGTATTATTGTACAAATTTAAGATGAATGAAACGAATCGTAATGTAAAAAATATAATCAATGCCTTATAGAAGTAAATCTAAATAATATACGATATATTTTCTTACGAATATATAATGTAAGCATGAAATAACTGTTACAATGTTCATTAAGATTATTTGATACTTTTACCGCAAAACGTGCCTGATAAAAACCTCCTAAGTCGTTCTCTTTCATTCAGTCTAATGCTAAAAAACAAGGTATAGGAAGTACTTACATACAAACAAAAAAATTATAATCGGTTTAATAATCTCCGACTAACTACCTAATCAGTGAACATACATAAATAAAAAAAGATC